>JAHZTW010000141.1:67511-108002 GCA_020283515.1 Alliaria petiolata | reverse complement strand
GTTTTACTTCTTCTTCATCTTTCTCACCGTTTCCGTCTTCTTCGTCTTTCTTCTCAACCCTCTCTCCTAGATCCTCTTCTTCGTTCTCTCCAGCTTCCGGGTTAAATCCGTCCCCTCGTTGGACTTTCTCTTCCTCTTCCTCATCGGGAATCTCAGCCGCCGATAAGCTCTTCTTCACAGGCATTGTAGGAGACAGTGATCTTCCACGAGCTCTGTGAGGCAAACGCAAAGGTTCCACCTTTCTCTCTCTCTATCTCTCTCTTCTCTTTCTACGTCTCTATCTCTCTCTCCTGCTGCTGCGTTTGTTTTTGGTTCGGTGCCGATATAGAGAGGAAAAGGAGAATGAAATCGGGACGAAGAAAAAATTGAGAAATTTAGCCCCTCGATTTCCTAAATTTCTTATTAAATCGTATATTATTGACCTCAAAACTGAATTTTCCCCTTTTCTGCCTAATCGATTTAATATAAAGTTTGTATTTGTCTCTGATTAAATGGATTCAAATCGTTAGCAAAAATAAATTAATAGTGATTTTATACACTTTTTAATAATCTCTGGACTTTTGGGGGTGTTGGATCATCAATATAAAAAAATAAAGGGTCAATTTTCATTTTGACCTAAAATAGTGGGGGTCGTAAAGGAAGAGCTCTTAGTATGGGTCTTCAAAGGATAATTTAAGGGAATAATGAAATCGACCGCTGATTAAAAATTTTGATTAGACGCAGTACGTATCGGCCTTTCTCACGTATGTGGTAAGCCCACGTTCCCAGCCCATTTGTAGTAGTGTGATTAAGAAAATATTAGGAAAGTCAACCTTAAACCTAACCCATTATATTTTTTTGTCTTTAAATGCAGATATGAAATTCAGTCTGCATGCCTCAAACGCACAAAGAAGAAACTCCACTTACTAACTGGTTTAAACGCAGCGATTGCGAGAGTTTGCGAAAGCAGGCGATTGCGGTTAACAGTGTTACTAAACAGTTTGTACGACTGGCACAGTAGTTGAAAACGGATGCGTTTGCGGAATACTTAAGACTGGTTAACTTGTGGGTGCAGTAGCGGTTAAACAATAAATTAACAATATAAACATATTTTATAACTATAAAAAACTTAAAAAGTCATATTATTATTAAAAACTATAAAATTATTAATTAAACATAATTATTTATATAAATTATAAAAATAGTATGTGTATAATGATACTTACGTTTATTTTATTTTATTTTTAGTTTGGATGAAAGTTATGATTTCAATAGAGAAATTTTTTTTTTATGAAGATATTAAATGAAAAGAATTTTAGTTATTATATATATATATATGATGAAGAGAAAATTTATCAAAATATATAGAGTTTAAAGATCTTATACATATAAAATTATGAAAATTGTTAATAAATATTAGTTAAAAAATGACAAATTTATTTATTTATTTGTAATTATAATATTCTAATCTTGTTTTTTAAAATTATTATATATATCTTGATTTTAAATAAATTTTGTGTTTTTTTAAAAAAATTATTATTTTTTAATTATCCATCCGCAACCGCCCGCAACCGCAAACGCTAGCTGGAATGAGCTTTTGATTTTGAGGGTTTAAAAGCGGTATGAAGCGGTAGAAAGCATTTTACATGATTGTCGTCAAACGCTAACAACCGCTACCATCCGTAAAAACTGCGTTTGCGGATGTTAGCGGGAGAACCAATCAAATGATTTTTTCAATGCACGTCTGCTTGACCATTGGGATAAGAACTTAGTATCATTATTGTTTTGCTATGATCAATAAATGGATTTGTTTCTTGCGTGACACGTCCCATAATCTCTCATAGCACTCGGAAACCGCCTTTGGAAATTTTTATTTAAAGAATAACTTTCCGTACCAAAAAGGTTTTCCACAGCCTCTGCCGCAGTTTGAATACCCGCCATCATTTTCTAATCATATCACGATAAATCTACAAGACAATTACAGGAAGACTAAATTTTTCTCGTAAAGTTTTATTTTTTCAGCATTGTGGAATCAAGATTTCAACTTTCTTTGTTTGCTTTGTCTTGCAAAATTAAGGTTTCCACTTTAAAATACCTTTGCAAAAGTTTTTTTTTTTTTTTTTTTGGGGTAAAATATTAAATTTTATACTATTTTAGTTTTTTGACAGCATTACAAGGATTTAACAAAGGGAGGCAGAACGACCAAAAACTACAAATAACAGAACGAAAACACGACTAGATACAACAACAAGCACTAAACAGCTAGGAAACGGTTAGAGAAAAACAAAATGAAAAACCAAACGAATCGAGACGATAAAGCAGCAATCACACACCTAAACGCATACCTTCCCGTTTTTGCCACAGTCAGAAGAACTGGAGTACCCATCGCAGACCTTTGCAAAAGTTTACTCCGTTTTTTTTTTCGTTGCCGGTACATCTCATCGTAAAAGTTATGATATTTGTTGTGGTTGATTAATTTTTATATAAAAAAAAGTTTCAACCTTTGATAAGAAATAAAATCCTGAAATGGCAAATAATATTTTAGCAACAATATCTCTGAATTTTTTTGGGGAAGCTTAGGTAGAATGATCATATTTCTTTCTGCTGAGCGTAGAGTTTACATCCCTTGGGTTGTGAAAAATCGTGGACTCGACATGGTGACAGTTCAGGATCCATTGAAATTTGATCCCATTGTAGATATATCCACAACGACTTCGTCACATATCATAGTAACATTATAGTAGTTTTCTTCCTCTGGCTTACCTTGATTCTTCTGTTAGAAGTATATGTCTTGTGGCTACTGGCTAGATATAGCGTCAAAGATTTCGTTGTGAACCATCCCAACAAATTCTTTGACAGTTATTGTCATTTAGGAGGAGAAAAAGCTACTGAAGCCATATGAGACGCAATCATGGGGCAAATAATCTTGGATAAACGATTTAGCCAGCATTATTGTCGCAGCCACCGAACCCATGGTACTCCCTCCGTTTTATATTAAGTGTTATTTTGGGCTTATTTTTCTGTTTTAAAATAATTGTCGTTTTCATTTTTCAATGTAGATTTGTGACAAAATTTTCAGTTTTATCCTTATATTTTTAGTTCATTAATTACTCATATCAAATAAAATAATATATTAATTAGGGGTAAAATAGAAAATTTAATGTTTTTCTTAATCTGTGTGAAATCATGTAGAAAGACAATTAAATAAAAACAGAGGGAGTATATTATATTCCTTGGTTATTTTGTTTCTTTCTTTCTTTCAATGCTCGTCTCGTTTGAATTTAACATATCCCTAAAAAAAATTAAAATGCTGAAAATGTAAACTTTCCCTGAAAATGCTGACTAGTTTTTCTGAAGAAATTTATCAAAACCTTAGAGATTTGAGAAATATGCTTGATTGATGAAAAATAAATTTCTCTGATTGTAATTGAAAGTGAAGAAGATAATGGAATGAGAGAGAATAATGGTGATGGTGGAGAAACATTTTTTGAGTTTTTAGGACTTGATCTGGTTTCTTCTTCTTATTGAAGTTTGTAATGACTTTGACATCTATAATAAAAATCATAAACTACTACAACAAAGTGTAATTTATTCATTTCTCCCTAAGTTTAACTTAAGAACAAAAGAATGGGCCCAAATTGGGTCTAAGTCTAACGAAGAGAAAAGAAAAAAAGACATGGATCCGGTGTAGTTGACTACTTGTGTCCAATCAGTCCCGTATCTTAATTATACTTGTATCCAAAACAAGGTTTAAGATTTTTGAGTCTTGACGTTTTTCATCGTAAATTACTTATAAATGCTAATCTTCCGCACCATTACCTGATAACGAAATCAATCGTCAACTCCTCCTCCGTCCGATTTCTCCGTTCTCGTTTCTCAATTCTTCTTCCGCATTGTTCCGTTTTGCAAATTACTTTTGTTTTAATCGATTTCGGCTGAAGAATGTGATGAAAGTTGTCGATGTGTGATGATTCTTAGATTCAACTGATCGATAAAATATTCAACTCGCTACGTTCTTTCTGATTCTTCAGAAGAACAATGTAAGTAACAGACAGTTTCTTTGTCTGCAGAAGAAAGGAAACAAAAAAAAAAGAATCTCTGAGATCACTTACCCAAGATGGGTCATTTGGGATTTTGATTTGCCTCTTACTGTTATCCATAGTGTCAGCTCTGTTGAATGCTCTCAAATCCTTCCTTTGCTGGTTCATGATTGGTTCAAAGATGCAATATCGGCAAACATTAAAGATCGGTGGAAGCAGCGACCTTCTCCGGGGCATCCTTCTGCGCTTGGTTCTTCTCGGCTTCAGCGGCATCCTGAATTTCCTTGAGCAGATCAGCGAGAACGGACCTGATGATTGACCAGCGCATTGAACCAAATTGGTCAAAGTGCTCAGAAATAACCAAATGAAAAGGAATCAAGGCGAAACAAAAGGTGAAACCTGCTCGGCGCGGCGAAATCCTCCTCTCCAAGCTCGATCTCGTCGATGGCGTCGCCCTTGGCATTCCATTCCGCCAATTCCGCCTCAAAGGCAGGGATCATGCTAGGAGGAATGGCCCAGCCCTTAGCTTGCATCGCACGAACGCATCCCAGCATCCCTCTGGTCCTCGCAATGCCGAGCAGGACATTCTCGACCTCTTCTCTCTGAGCAAAGTATGCCCTCATCCGCTCAATCTTTGGGCCATACCAGGCTACGATGTTCCCGTAGACTTGGTCAACAACAGACCTAACCGTGTCCTCTCTAGATTGGCGAAGCCTCTCCTCTTCCGCGGCCGCTTTCCGCGCATCTTCAACCGCCTTCGCCTCGAGAGCTGCGAGCTTAGCTCTAAGGTCGGAGACTTCGTCCTGGAGTCGAGCTGTTTTCAGGCACTTGGCATTTAAGCTCCCGAACCTCCATCTCGAGATTCGCGTTCTCGGCTTCCAACTCTTTAGCTCTCTCATCGGCACCATGAAGCTGGGCCATTTTAGTGTTGGCCTCCTCCAGGTCCTTTTGTGCAAGCGTGAGGTCGTGGTCATATGACTCAACAAGCATGGAGGTAAGACCCATAGCCTCCAATAGTCAAATAAAAGGATATCCAAGCCAAGTTAGTAGAGAAGATTTGGTCTTGCATAATAAAAAAATGATAAGGAGCAAAAAGACGATCCCGAACCTGTACAAAGTGATGAGCCATGGTAGAGAACGTCTCGAAGAACTTGAGCTGATTAACGGGAGCACCCAACCTCGGTCTCGGCCTGCAATTCCAAACCAAGTTAGTAGAGAAGGTTTTGTCTTGCATGAACGGGAAGTTGCCATCCCACTTCATTCTGAAGTGGTTTGGATTGTGATCACAATCCTCCCCCATCTCCTCTTTGGGCTCAGAGGGATCCCCATGTTGCGCTGGATCTCTGCCATCCAACTGATCATTGATCACCTCCGCAGTAGCCTGAGGATCAACATCTGCTGGCTTTTCACCCGCCGAAGTAGCCGCATCCATAGCATCTTTGTTCCTTGTCTCCGTTTGCTTTTGACGGTAAGCTATGATCTAGAAGGGACAAACCAAATAAGGAAAAAGATTCAGAAAGTTGAATCATACTTGGATTAGGACAATGAAATATGGATTATTCTCAGTGACGCTAACCAAATGTTGTTCATGGCTTGAAATGAAACCGACTTTGAGCCTTGACAATGTTTCATTGTCTTCCAGACTCTGCATCTCATCTTCGGATGCTGCTGCTGAAGCTGAAGCTGAAGTCAGTACAGGAAGATTCTCTATTGCCTCCTTATCTTCTCCTCCTAATCTTCTTGTTACCAACAATTCAACCTCTTCAGTAGTCAAATTCATCTGAAGTGCCACAAACTGCTCAACATCGAGAGAAATCAGAAGTATTTAGCGTATGGGATTGAAATCATCTTTGTTATTGAACTAGATTGAAGAACCTTCACCATCTATATATGTAACAAACATTCTATATATGAAATGAAAATTGAAGACTAACTACTTTCCACGAAGACAATTCTAATGTTTAAGGAGAGAGAGAGAGAGAGAGAGAGAGAGAGAGAGAGAGAGTACTTACTTCACGGAGCTGTTTTACAAGCAAAGTGGGTCGGCAACAGAGATATGGCTGCGGTAAGTCTGGTACACATTTTGTATCCAGTGAGACAAGCTTGAGATGAATATCCAGCTTCAGAGAGAGAGAAAGTATGATCAAAATTCAAGAGAAGGAGAATCATCAAGAAGAAGGAGAATCATCTCTTTCTTTGCTTTTGGTACCTCAACACTGTTTCCATCTACGTTGCTGCGTAGATATTCCACAAGTCTATTCACGCGAGCATTCCTCAGACTCTTACTACTACCTCCTGGTGTATTATTCCCATGCCTTGTGTTACTCCTTGTACCGCCTCTTCCCCAAGCAAGCATCTCCGGATTCCACACAAGCCCGGGAGATATTCTTTTGCTGTCTCTAGACGCTTCTGTGTCGTTATCCGCGCAGTTACCATTGTTGTTAGCACCTGAAGAAGAAGGGTGCTGTGTTGAACGACCTGTAGACCGTTTTCTTCGTTTTCTCAGCCGGACTTCTGCACCACGCTCATCTGAAGACGAATCTTTGCCTCCTCCGTCGTTGTTATTATCATCATTATTATCATCATCTTCATGGGCTTCTAATGTATTTTGTTCCATGTTTCTGCAGTTTCTTCTCCTTCTGGAGCCGCTACCACTACGCTGTGGTCTCATTAGAACTGCTGCCTCTTTACCAAAAGATCGTCTTTTCACAAGAGCATCGGATTGTCGTTGCGATATTTGAGCTATAGATGCTTGAATCTAACACAAAAGCCATAACAAGGTAGAGAAATATACTTTTATAGAAAATAGCTCCAGAAGGTAAAATAACAACATTCTCCACAGCATAATAGACTGCTTCGGGTATCTGACCTGCTTATTACGAGCCTTATCATCTTCATGAAAAGCCAATTCCTGAAAGAAAAAAATGAAAAGCATTCAACAGCAACAATCTCTCAGAAATAAACAAGCAGAGGAAAAAAAAAATGCTGATGCTTTTTACCTCTTCCTCATAACGATCAATATTTGTGAATAAAGCTGCAATAAGAGCATCAAATTTTGGGTCGTCTCTTAGAGAACGCCGGCTTGCACAATGTTTCCTGCAAGCAGGACATTCATTGTTCCTGCAACAGCAATTTCAGTTACTATATAAACTCAGAAACAAGGCTTTATAAAAGCCAACACCTATGGCTCTCCCAAGAGAATGATGAACACGAAACTGGAAAGTGGCACAGAACTGAAGCAAGAAAAGAAAGAATCGGAAAATTAAAAGGCATACCCCAATCTCATGGACTTATCGATACATTCCCGGCAGAACCTGTGCAGGCATTCCATCACAGTCCTTGTTTTCTTTATAATTCCTGGAAAAAAAGGTAAAGCAAGAAACTCGTATGATCGTATCAGACTTATGTAGCATAATGTACAAAGATTATGAGAAGTAGTAGGATTAAGAGAGAAGTTGGCAACATTTTCCCTTCAACTAAGACAAGTTTAAACATATTCTCTGCAAATCAACCATCTAGAAGAAGACAGATATGGAAAGACTTAAGAGTTTCATGCTATTTGAAGAAAGTAACAACATTGGAGCTTTAGGATAAGTTTCATTCCCAACAAGTATGCTGTAAGGTTAACAGAATCGAATTGGCTTGAATTAGAAATATTCATGAAGAGATTTAAGTACCTAAGCATATCGGACACTGCACGTCTTTACGGATTTCCCCTAGATCAATATCCATATTTCTGCATGAAACAAAATACAGACATATGTAAACAACAACGATAAGAATCTGTCTCAAGGCAAAAGTAAAGCTGATTTTAGCTGGAGCTTCTAGATGCTACACTGACAGAGAATCAAAAGAGTTTTAAGACAGTCTTGAACAAGAAATGTAAAGTCAAAATGAAAGCTAAATCATTCTCAAGATATCATTGTTCGTGGCTGCTATAAATCAAGCTAGAAGCTTTACATAGTTTAGGGATTTTAGGAGCAGCAAGACGACAGTATTTACAACATGCAAGCGCTAAGACGATGAATCATCAGATTGCTAAACAAAGCAGGATTTTTTACATGTAATGGACCGGTCCAAATCAAACCCATTCATCAAATGGAATTGTTTAAAAACCAAGAAACTGAATGGAGAAGAGAACCCATTACGGCAAACACACATCTGGGGAGAGAGAGAGAGTGGAGAATAGAAAATCGTACTCTGATTGGTCTCCTGGTGACGAAGATGGACTTCTTTCCTTAGAATCTGATAAAAATGAGAGCCAATTGAGCAAGAAAAATCGATCACATGAACAAACACACTCTCACGTATACACACAACAACAAGCGTGATTTACGTTTCCACGAGTAGGAACCCAAAAAGAACAACCTTTACCTTCTTCTTCTTCTTCTTCTTCTACTTCTTCTTCTTCTACTTCTTCATCTTCTTCCTCTTCCCCTGCATCGTCATCATCACCATCTTCCTCTTCTTCTGCCTCTGCTTCTTCTTCTTCTTCTTCGTCCGCTTCGTCGAGTTTTACTTCTTCTTCATCTTTCTCACCGTTTCCGTCTTCTTCGTCTTTCTTCTCAACCCTCTCTCCTAGATCCTCTTCTTCGTTCTCTCCAGCTTCCGGGTTAAATCCGTCCCCTCGTTGGACTTTCTCTTCCTCTTCCTCATCGGGAATCTCAGCCGCCGATAAGCTCTTCTTCACAGGCATTGTAGGAGACAGTGATCTTCCACGAGCTCTGTGAGGCAAACGCAAAGGTTCCACCTTTCTCTCTCTCTATCTCTCTCTTCTCTTTCTACGTCTCTATCTCTCTCTCCTGCTGCTGCGTTTGTTTTTGGTTCGGTGCCGATATAGAGAGGAAAAGGAGAATGAAATCGGGACGAAGAAAAAATTGAGAAATTTAGCCCCTCGATTTCCTAAATTTCTTATTAAATCGTATATTATTGACCTCAAAACTGAATTTTCCCCTTTTCTGCCTAATCGATTTAATATAAAGTTTGTATTTGTCTCTGATTAAATGGATTCAAATCGTTAGCAAAAATAAATTAATAGTGATTTTATACACTTTTTAATAATCTCTGGACTTTTGGGGGTGTTGGATCATCAATATAAAAAAATAAAGGGTCAATTTTCATTTTGACCTAAAATAGTGGGGGTCGTAAAGGAAGAGCTCTTAGTATGGGTCTTCAAAGGATAATTTAAGGGAATAATGAAATCGACCGCTGATTAAAAATTTTGATTAGACGCAGTACGTATCGGCCTTTCTCACGTATGTGGTAAGCCCACGTTCCCAGCCCATTTGTAGTAGTGTGATTAAGAAAATATTAGGAAAGTCAACCTTAAACCTAACCCATTATATTTTTTTGTCTTTAAATGCAGATATGAAATTCAGTCTGCATGCCTCAAACGCACAAAGAAGAAACTCCACTTACTAACTGGTTTAAACGCAGCGATTGCGAGAGTTTGCGAAAGCAGGCGATTGCGGTTAACAGTGTTACTAAACAGTTTGTACGACTGGCACAGTAGTTGAAAACGGATGCGTTTGCGGAATACTTAAGACTGGTTAACTTGTGGGTGCAGTAGCGGTTAAACAATAAATTAACAATATAAACATATTTTATAACTATAAAAAACTTAAAAAGTCATATTATTATTAAAAACTATAAAATTATTAATTAAACATAATTATTTATATAAATTATAAAAATAGTATGTGTATAATGATACTTACGTTTATTTTATTTTATTTTTAGTTTGGATGAAAGTTATGATTTCAATAGAGAAATTTTTTTTTTATGAAGATATTAAATGAAAAGAATTTTAGTTATTATATATATATATATGATGAAGAGAAAATTTATCAAAATATATAGAGTTTAAAGATCTTATACATATAAAATTATGAAAATTGTTAATAAATATTAGTTAAAAAATGACAAATTTATTTATTTATTTGTAATTATAATATTCTAATCTTGTTTTTTAAAATTATTATATATATCTTGATTTTAAATAAATTTTGTGTTTTTTTAAAAAAATTATTATTTTTTAATTATCCATCCGCAACCGCCCGCAACCGCAAACGCTAGCTGGAATGAGCTTTTGATTTTGAGGGTTTAAAAGCGGTATGAAGCGGTAGAAAGCATTTTACATGATTGTCGTCAAACGCTAACAACCGCTACCATCCGTAAAAACTGCGTTTGCGGATGTTAGCGGGAGAACCAATCAAATGATTTTTTCAATGCACGTCTGCTTGACCATTGGGATAAGAACTTAGTATCATTATTGTTTTGCTATGATCAATAAATGGATTTGTTTCTTGCGTGACACGTCCCATAATCTCTCATAGCACTCGGAAACCGCCTTTGGAAATTTTTATTTAAAGAATAACTTTCCGTACCAAAAAGGTTTTCCACAGCCTCTGCCGCAGTTTGAATACCCGCCATCATTTTCTAATCATATCACGATAAATCTACAAGACAATTACAGGAAGACTAAATTTTTCTCGTAAAGTTTTATTTTTTCAGCATTGTGGAATCAAGATTTCAACTTTCTTTGTTTGCTTTGTCTTGCAAAATTAAGGTTTCCACTTTAAAATACCTTTGCAAAAGTTTTTTTTTTTTTTTTTTTTGGGGTAAAATATTAAATTTTATACTATTTTAGTTTTTTGACAGCATTACAAGGATTTAACAAAGGGAGGCAGAACGACCAAAAACTACAAATAACAGAACGAAAACACGACTAGATACAACAACAAGCACTAAACAGCTAGGAAACGGTTAGAGAAAAACAAAATGAAAAACCAAACGAATCGAGACGATAAAGCAGCAATCACACACCTAAACGCATACCTTCCCGTTTTTGCCACAGTCAGAAGAACTGGAGTACCCATCGCAGACCTTTGCAAAAGTTTACTCCGTTTTTTTTTTCGTTGCCGGTACATCTCATCGTAAAAGTTATGATATTTGTTGTGGTTGATTAATTTTTATATAAAAAAAAGTTTCAACCTTTGATAAGAAATAAAATCCTGAAATGGCAAATAATATTTTAGCAACAATATCTCTGAATTTTTTTGGGGAAGCTTAGGTAGAATGATCATATTTCTTTCTGCTGAGCGTAGAGTTTACATCCCTTGGGTTGTGAAAAATCGTGGACTCGACATGGTGACAGTTCAGGATCCATTGAAATTTGATCCCATTGTAGATATATCCACAACGACTTCGTCACATATCATAGTAACATTATAGTAGTTTTCTTCCTCTGGCTTACCTTGATTCTTCTGTTAGAAGTATATGTCTTGTGGCTACTGGCTAGATATAGCGTCAAAGATTTCGTTGTGAACCATCCCAACAAATTCTTTGACAGTTATTGTCATTTAGGAGGAGAAAAAGCTACTGAAGCCATATGAGACGCAATCATGGGGCAAATAATCTTGGATAAACGATTTAGCCAGCATTATTGTCGCAGCCACCGAACCCATGGTACTCCCTCCGTTTTATATTAAGTGTTATTTTGGGCTTATTTTTCTGTTTTAAAATAATTGTCGTTTTCATTTTTCAATGTAGATTTGTGACAAAATTTTCAGTTTTATCCTTATATTTTTAGTTCATTAATTACTCATATCAAATAAAATAATATATTAATTAGGGGTAAAATAGAAAATTTAATGTTTTTCTTAATCTGTGTGAAATCATGTAGAAAGACAATTAAATAAAAACAGAGGGAGTATATTATATTCCTTGGTTATTTTGTTTCTTTCTTTCTTTCAATGCTCGTCTCGTTTGAATTTAACATATCCCTAAAAAAAATTAAAATGCTGAAAATGTAAACTTTCCCTGAAAATGCTGACTAGTTTTTCTGAAGAAATTTATCAAAACCTTAGAGATTTGAGAAATATGCTTGATTGATGAAAAATAAATTTCTCTGATTGTAATTGAAAGTGAAGAAGATAATGGAATGAGAGAGAATAATGGTGATGGTGGAGAAACATTTTTTGAGTTTTTAGGACTTGATCTGGTTTCTTCTTCTTATTGAAGTTTGTAATGACTTTGACATCTATAATAAAAATCATAAACTACTACAACAAAGTGTAATTTATTCATTTCTCCCTAAGTTTAACTTAAGAACAAAAGAATGGGCCCAAATTGGGTCTAAGTCTAACGAAGAGAAAAGAAAAAAAGACATGGATCCGGTGTAGTTGACTACTTGTGTCCAATCAGTCCCGTATCTTAATTATACTTGTATCCAAAACAAGGTTTAAGATTTTTGAGTCTTGACGTTTTTCATCGTAAATTACTTATAAATGCTAATCTTCCGCACCATTACCTGATAACGAAATCAATCGTCAACTCCTCCTCCGTCCGATTTCTCCGTTCTCGTTTCTCAATTCTTCTTCCGCATTGTTCCGTTTTGCAAATTACTTTTGTTTTAATCGATTTCGGCTGAAGAATGTGATGAAAGTTGTCGATGTGTGATGATTCTTAGATTCAACTGATCGATAAAATATTCAACTCGCTACGTTCTTTCTGATTCTTCAGAAGAACAATGTAAGTAACAGACAGTTTCTTTGTCTGCAGAAGAAAGGAAACAAAAAAAAAAGAATCTCTGAGATCACTTACCCAAGATGGGTCATTTGGGATTTTGATTTGCCTCTTACTGTTATCCATAGTGTCAGCTCTGTTGAATGCTCTCAAATCCTTCCTTTGCTGGTTCATGATTGGTTCAAAGATGCAATATCGGCAAACATTAAAGATCGGTGGAAGCAGCGACCTTCTCCGGGGCATCCTTCTGCGCTTGGTTCTTCTCGGCTTCAGCGGCATCCTGAATTTCCTTGAGCAGATCAGCGAGAACGGACCTGATGATTGACCAGCGCATTGAACCAAATTGGTCAAAGTGCTCAGAAATAACCAAATGAAAAGGAATCAAGGCGAAACAAAAGGTGAAACCTGCTCGGCGCGGCGAAATCCTCCTCTCCAAGCTCGATCTCGTCGATGGCGTCGCCCTTGGCATTCCATTCCGCCAATTCCGCCTCAAAGGCAGGGATCATGCTAGGAGGAATGGCCCAGCCCTTAGCTTGCATCGCACGAACGCATCCCAGCATCCCTCTGGTCCTCGCAATGCCGAGCAGGACATTCTCGACCTCTTCTCTCTGAGCAAAGTATGCCCTCATCCGCTCAATCTTTGGGCCATACCAGGCTACGATGTTCCCGTAGACTTGGTCAACAACAGACCTAACCGTGTCCTCTCTAGATTGGCGAAGCCTCTCCTCTTCCGCGGCCGCTTTCCGCGCATCTTCAACCGCCTTCGCCTCGAGAGCTGCGAGCTTAGCTCTAAGGTCGGAGACTTCGTCCTGGAGTCGAGCTGTTTTCAGGCACTTGGCATTTAAGCTCCCGAACCTCCATCTCGAGATTCGCGTTCTCGGCTTCCAACTCTTTAGCTCTCTCATCGGCACCATGAAGCTGGGCCATTTTAGTGTTGGCCTCCTCCAGGTCCTTTTGTGCAAGCGTGAGGTCGTGGTCATATGACTCAACAAGCATGGAGGTAAGACCCATAGCCTCCAATAGTCAAATAAAAGGATATCCAAGCCAAGTTAGTAGAGAAGATTTGGTCTTGCATAATAAAAAAATGATAAGGAGCAAAAAGACGATCCCGAACCTGTACAAAGTGATGAGCCATGGTAGAGAACGTCTCGAAGAACTTGAGCTGATTAACGGGAGCACCCAACCTCGGTCTCGGCCTGCAATTCCAAACCAAGTTAGTAGAGAAGGTTTTGTCTTGCATGAACGGGAAGTTGCCATCCCACTTCATTCTGAAGTGGTTTGGATTGTGATCACAATCCTCCCCCATCTCCTCTTTGGGCTCAGAGGGATCCCCATGTTGCGCTGGATCTCTGCCATCCAACTGATCATTGATCACCTCCGCAGTAGCCTGAGGATCAACATCTGCTGGCTTTTCACCCGCCGAAGTAGCCGCATCCATAGCATCTTTGTTCCTTGTCTCCGTTTGCTTTTGACGGTAAGCTATGATCTAGAAGGGACAAACCAAATAAGGAAAAAGATTCAGAAAGTTGAATCATACTTGGATTAGGACAATGAAATATGGATTATTCTCAGTGACGCTAACCAAATGTTGTTCATGGCTTGAAATGAAACCGACTTTGAGCCTTGACAATGTTTCATTGTCTTCCAGACTCTGCATCTCATCTTCGGATGCTGCTGCTGAAGCTGAAGCTGAAGTCAGTACAGGAAGATTCTCTATTGCCTCCTTATCTTCTCCTCCTAATCTTCTTGTTACCAACAATTCAACCTCTTCAGTAGTCAAATTCATCTGAAGTGCCACAAACTGCTCAACATCGAGAGAAATCAGAAGTATTTAGCGTATGGGATTGAAATCATCTTTGTTATTGAACTAGATTGAAGAACCTTCACCATCTATATATGTAACAAACATTCTATATATGAAATGAAAATTGAAGACTAACTACTTTCCACGAAGACAATTCTAATGTTTAAGGAGAGAGAGAGAGAGAGAGAGAGAGAGAGAGAGAGAGTACTTACTTCACGGAGCTGTTTTACAAGCAAAGTGGGTCGGCAACAGAGATATGGCTGCGGTAAGTCTGGTACACATTTTGTATCCAGTGAGACAAGCTTGAGATGAATATCCAGCTTCAGAGAGAGAGAAAGTATGATCAAAATTCAAGAGAAGGAGAATCATCAAGAAGAAGGAGAATCATCTCTTTCTTTGCTTTTGGTACCTCAACACTGTTTCCATCTACGTTGCTGCGTAGATATTCCACAAGTCTATTCACGCGAGCATTCCTCAGACTCTTACTACTACCTCCTGGTGTATTATTCCCATGCCTTGTGTTACTCCTTGTACCGCCTCTTCCCCAAGCAAGCATCTCCGGATTCCACACAAGCCCGGGAGATATTCTTTTGCTGTCTCTAGACGCTTCTGTGTCGTTATCCGCGCAGTTACCATTGTTGTTAGCACCTGAAGAAGAAGGGTGCTGTGTTGAACGACCTGTAGACCGTTTTCTTCGTTTTCTCAGCCGGACTTCTGCACCACGCTCATCTGAAGACGAATCTTTGCCTCCTCCGTCGTTGTTATTATCATCATTATTATCATCATCTTCATGGGCTTCTAATGTATTTTGTTCCATGTTTCTGCAGTTTCTTCTCCTTCTGGAGCCGCTACCACTACGCTGTGGTCTCATTAGAACTGCTGCCTCTTTACCAAAAGATCGTCTTTTCACAAGAGCATCGGATTGTCGTTGCGATATTTGAGCTATAGATGCTTGAATCTAACACAAAAGCCATAACAAGGTAGAGAAATATACTTTTATAGAAAATAGCTCCAGAAGGTAAAATAACAACATTCTCCACAGCATAATAGACTGCTTCGGGTATCTGACCTGCTTATTACGAGCCTTATCATCTTCATGAAAAGCCAATTCCTGAAAGAAAAAAATGAAAAGCATTCAACAGCAACAATCTCTCAGAAATAAACAAGCAGAGGAAAAAAAAAATGCTGATGCTTTTTACCTCTTCCTCATAACGATCAATATTTGTGAATAAAGCTGCAATAAGAGCATCAAATTTTGGGTCGTCTCTTAGAGAACGCCGGCTTGCACAATGTTTCCTGCAAGCAGGACATTCGTTGTTCCTGCAACAGCAATTTCAGTTACTATATAAACTCAGAAACAAGGCTTTATAAAAGCCAACACCTATGGCTCTCCCAAGAGAATGATGAACACGAAACTGGAAAGTGGCACAGAACTGAAGCAAGAAAAGAAAGAATCGGAAAATTAAAAGGCATACCCCAATCTCATGGACTTATCGATACATTCCCGGCAGAACCTGTGCAGGCATTCCATCACAGTCCTTGTTTTCTTTATAATTCCTGGAAAAAAAGGTAAAGCAAGAAACTCGTATGATCGTATCAGACTTATGTAGCATAATGTACAAAGATTATGAGAAGTAGTAGGATTAAGAGAGAAGTTGGCAACATTTTCCCTTCAACTAAGACAAGTTTAAACATATTCTCTGCAAATCAACCATCTAGAAGAAGACAGATATGGAAAGACTTAAGAGTTTCATGCTATTTGAAGAAAGTAACAACATTGGAGCTTTAGGATAAGTTTCATTCCCAACAAGTATGCTGTAAGGTTAACAGAATCGAATTGGCTTGAATTAGAAATATTCATGAAGAGATTTAAGTACCTAAGCATATCGGACACTGCACGTCTTTACGGATTTCCCCTAGATCAATATCCATATTTCTGCATGAAACAAAATACAGACATATGTAAACAACAACGATAAGAATCTGTCTCAAGGCAAAAGTAAAGCTGATTTTAGCTGGAGCTTCTAGATGCTACACTGACAGAGAATCAAAAGAGTTTTAAGACAGTCTTGAACAAGAAATGTAAAGTCAAAATGAAAGCTAAATCATTCTCAAGATATCATTGTTCGTGGCTGCTATAAATCAAGCTAGAAGCTTTACATAGTTTAGGGATTTTAGGAGCAGCAAGACGACAGTATTTACAACATGCAAGCGCTAAGACGATGAATCATCAGATTGCTAAACAAAGCAGGATTTTTTACATGTAATGGACCGGTCCAAATCAAACCCATTCATCAAATGGAATTGTTTAAAAACCAAGAAACTGAATGGAGAAGAGAACCCATTACGGCAAACACACATCTGGGGAGAGAGAGAGAGTGGAGAATAGAAAATCGTACTCTGATTGGTCTCCTGGTGACGAAGATGGACTTCTTTCCTTAGAATCTGATAAAAATGAGAGCCAATTGAGCAAGAAAAATCGATCACATGAACAAACACACTCTCACGTATACACACAACAACAAGCGTGATTTACGTTTCCACGAGTAGGAACCCAAAAAGAACAACCTTTACCTTCTTCTTCTTCTTCTTCTTCTACTTCTTCTTCTTCTACTTCTTCATCTTCTTCCTCTTCCCCTGCATCGTCATCATCACCATCTTCCTCTTCTTCTGCCTCTGCTTCTTCTTCTTCTTCTTCGTCCGCTTCGTCGAGTTTTACTTCTTCTTCATCTTTCTCACCGTTTCCGTCTTCTTCGTCTTTCTTCTCAACCCTCTCTCCTAGATCCTCTTCTTCGTTCTCTCCAGCTTCCGGGTTAAATCCGTCCCCTCGTTGGACTTTCTCTTCCTCTTCCTCATCGGGAATCTCAGCCGCCGATAAGCTCTTCTTCACAGGCATTGTAGGAGACAGTGATCTTCCACGAGCTCTGTGAGGCAAACGCAAAGGTTCCACCTTTCTCTCTCTCTATCTCTCTCTTCTCTTTCTACGTCTCTATCTCTCTCTCCTGCTGCTGCGTTTGTTTTTGGTTCGGTGCCGATATAGAGAGGAAAAGGAGAATGAAATCGGGACGAAGAAAAAATTGAGAAATTTAGCCCCTCGATTTCCTAAATTTCTTATTAAATCGTATATTATTGACCTCAAAACTGAATTTTCCCCTTTTCTGCCTAATCGATTTAATATAAAGTTTGTATTTGTCTCTGATTAAATGGATTCAAATCGTTAGCAAAAATAAATTAATAGTGATTTTATACACTTTTTAATAATCTCTGGACTTTTGGGGGTGTTGGATCATCAATATAAAAAAATAAAGGGTCAATTTTCATTTTGACCTAAAATAGTGGGGGTCGTAAAGGAAGAGCTCTTAGTATGGGTCTTCAAAGGATAATTTAAGGGAATAATGAAATCGACCGCTGATTAAAAATTTTGATTAGACGCAGTACGTATCGGCCTTTCTCACGTATGTGGTAAGCCCACGTTCCCAGCCCATTTGTAGTAGTGTGATTAAGAAAATATTAGGAAAGTCAACCTTAAACCTAACCCATTATATTTTTTTGTCTTTAAATGCAGATATGAAATTCAGTCTGCATGCCTCAAACGCACAAAGAAGAAACTCCACTTACTAACTGGTTTAAACGCAGCGATTGCGAGAGTTTGCGAAAGCAGGCGATTGCGGTTAACAGTGTTACTAAACAGTTTGTACGACTGGCACAGTAGTTGAAAACGGATGCGTTTGCGGAATACTTAAGACTGGTTAACTTGTGGGTGCAGTAGCGGTTAAACAATAAATTAACAATATAAACATATTTTATAACTATAAAAAACTTAAAAAGTCATATTATTATTAAAAACTATAAAATTATTAATTAAACATAATTATTTATATAAATTATAAAAATAGTATGTGTATAATGATACTTACGTTTATTTTATTTTATTTTTAGTTTGGATGAAAGTTATGATTTCAATAGAGAAATTTTTTTTTTATGAAGATATTAAATGAAAAGAATTTTAGTTATTATATATATATATATGATGAAGAGAAAATTTATCAAAATATATAGAGTTTAAAGATCTTATACATATAAAATTATGAAAATTGTTAATAAATATTAGTTAAAAAATGACAAATTTATTTATTTATTTGTAATTATAATATTCTAATCTTGTTTTTTAAAATTATTATATATATCTTGATTTTAAATAAATTTTGTGTTTTTTTAAAAAAATTATTATTTTTTAATTATCCATCCGCAACCGCCCGCAACCGCAAACGCTAGCTGGAATGAGCTTTTGATTTTGAGGGTTTAAAAGCGGTATGAAGCGGTAGAAAGCATTTTACATGATTGTCGTCAAACGCTAACAACCGCTACCATCCGTAAAAACTGCGTTTGCGGATGTTAGCGGGAGAACCAATCAAATGATTTTTTCAATGCACGTCTGCTTGACCATTGGGATAAGAACTTAGTATCATTATTGTTTTGCTATGATCAATAAATGGATTTGTTTCTTGCGTGACACGTCCCATAATCTCTCATAGCACTCGGAAACCGCCTTTGGAAATTTTTATTTAAAGAATAACTTTCCGTACCAAAAAGGTTTTCCACAGCCTCTGCCGCAGTTTGAATACCCGCCATCATTTTCTAATCATATCACGATAAATCTACAAGACAATTACAGGAAGACTAAATTTTTCTCGTAAAGTTTTATTTTTTCAGCATTGTGGAATCAAGATTTCAACTTTCTTTGTTTGCTTTGTCTTGCAAAATTAAGGTTTCCACTTTAAAATACCTTTGCAAAAGTTTTTTTTTTTTTTTTTTTGGGGTAAAATATTAAATTTTATACTATTTTAGTTTTTTGACAGCATTACAAGGATTTAACAAAGGGAGGCAGAACGACCAAAAACTACAAATAACAGAACGAAAACACGACTAGATACAACAACAAGCACTAAACAGCTAGGAAACGGTTAGAGAAAAACAAAATGAAAAACCAAACGAATCGAGACGATAAAGCAGCAATCACACACCTAAACGCATACCTTCCCGTTTTTGCCACAGTCAGAAGAACTGGAGTACCCATCGCAGACCTTTGCAAAAGTTTACTCCGTTTTTTTTTTCGTTGCCGGTACATCTCATCGTAAAAGTTATGATATTTGTTGTGGTTGATTAATTTTTATATAAAAAAAAGTTTCAACCTTTGATAAGAAATAAAATCCTGAAATGGCAAATAATATTTTAGCAACAATATCTCTGAATTTTTTTGGGGAAGCTTAGGTAGAATGATCATATTTCTTTCTGCTGAGCGTAGAGTTTACATCCCTTGGGTTGTGAAAAATCGTGGACTCGACATGGTGACAGTTCAGGATCCATTGAAATTTGATCCCATTGTAGATATATCCACAACGACTTCGTCACATATCATAGTAACATTATAGTAGTTTTCTTCCTCTGGCTTACCTTGATTCTTCTGTTAGAAGTATATGTCTTGTGGCTACTGGCTAGATATAGCGTCAAAGATTTCGTTGTGAACCATCCCAACAAATTCTTTGACAGTTATTGTCATTTAGGAGGAGAAAAAGCTACTGAAGCCATATGAGACGCAATCATGGGGCAAATAATCTTGGATAAACGATTTAGCCAGCATTATTGTCGCAGCCACCGAACCCATGGTACTCCCTCCGTTTTATATTAAGTGTTATTTTGGGCTTATTTTTCTGTTTTAAAATAATTGTCGTTTTCATTTTTCAATGTAGATTTGTGACAAAATTTTCAGTTTTATCCTTATATTTTTAGTTCATTAATTACTCATATCAAATAAAATAATATATTAATTAGGGGTAAAATAGAAAATTTAATGTTTTTCTTAATCTGTGTGAAATCATGTAGAAAGACAATTAAATAAAAACAGAGGGAGTATATTATATTCCTTGGTTATTTTGTTTCTTTCTTTCTTTCAATGCTCGTCTCGTTTGAATTTAACATATCCCTAAAAAAAATTAAAATGCTGAAAATGTAAACTTTCCCTGAAAATGCTGACTAGTTTTTCTGAAGAAATTTATCAAAACCTTAGAGATTTGAGAAATATGCTTGATTGATGAAAAATAAATTTCTCTGATTGTAATTGAAAGTGAAGAAGATAATGGAATGAGAGAGAATAATGGTGATGGTGGAGAAACATTTTTTGAGTTTTTAGGACTTGATCTGGTTTCTTCTTCTTATTGAAGTTTGTAATGACTTTGACATCTATAATAAAAATCATAAACTACTACAACAAAGTGTAATTTATTCATTTCTCCCTAAGTTTAACTTAAGAACAAAAGAATGGGCCCAAATTGGGTCTAAGTCTAACGAAGAGAAAAGAAAAAAAGACATGGATCCGGTGTAGTTGACTACTTGTGTCCAATCAGTCCCGTATCTTAATTATACTTGTATCCAAAACAAGGTTTAAGATTTTTGAGTCTTGACGTTTTTCATCGTAAATTACTTATAAATGCTAATCTTCCGCACCATTACCTGATAACGAAATCAATCGTCAACTCCTCCTCCGTCCGATTTCTCCGTTCTCGTTTCTCAATTCTTCTTCCGCATTGTTCCGTTTTGCAAATTACTTTTGTTTTAATCGATTTCGGCTGAAGAATGTGATGAAAGTTGTCGATGTGTGATGATTCTTAGATTCAACTGATCGATAAAATATTCAACTCGCTACGTTCTTTCTGATTCTTCAGAAGAACAATGTAAGTAACAGACAGTTTCTTTGTCTGCAGAAGAAAGGAAACAAAAAAAAAAGAATCTCTGAGATCACTTACCCAAGATGGGTCATTTGGGATTTTGATTTGCCTCTTACTGTTATCCATAGTGTCAGCTCTGTTGAATGCTCTCAAATCCTTCCTTTGCTGGTTCATGATTGGTTCAAAGATGCAATATCGGCAAACATTAAAGATCGGTGGAAGCAGCGACCTTCTCCGGGGCATCCTTCTGCGCTTGGTTCTTCTCGGCTTCAGCGGCATCCTGAATTTCCTTGAGCAGATCAGCGAGAACGGACCTGATGATTGACCAGCGCATTGAACCAAATTGGTCAAAGTGCTCAGAAATAACCAAATGAAAAGGAATCAAGGCGAAACAAAAGGTGAAACCTGCTCGGCGCGGCGAAATCCTCCTCTCCAAGCTCGATCTCGTCGATGGCGTCGCCCTTGGCATTCCATTCCGCCAATTCCGCCTCAAAGGCAGGGATCATGCTAGGAGGAATGGCCCAGCCCTTAGCTTGCATCGCACGAACGCATCCCAGCATCCCTCTGGTCCTCGCAATGCCGAGCAGGACATTCTCGACCTCTTCTCTCTGAGCAAAGTATGCCCTCATCCGCTCAATCTTTGGGCCATACCAGGCTACGATGTTCCCGTAGACTTGGTCAACAACAGACCTAACCGTGTCCTCTCTAGATTGGCGAAGCCTCTCCTCTTCCGCGGCCGCTTTCCGCGCATCTTCAACCGCCTTCGCCTCGAGAGCTGCGAGCTTAGCTCTAAGGTCGGAGACTTCGTCCTGGAGTCGAGCTGTTTTCAGGCACTTGGCATTTAAGCTCCCGAACCTCCATCTCGAGATTCGCGTTCTCGGCTTCCAACTCTTTAGCTCTCTCATCGGCACCATGAAGCTGGGCCATTTTAGTGTTGGCCTCCTCCAGGTCCTTTTGTGCAAGCGTGAGGTCGTGGTCATATGACTCAACAAGCATGGAGGTAAGACCCATAGCCTCCAATAGTCAAATAAAAGGATATCCAAGCCAAGTTAGTAGAGAAGATTTGGTCTTGCATAATAAAAAAATGATAAGGAGCAAAAAGACGATCCCGAACCTGTACAAAGTGATGAGCCATGGTAGAGAACGTCTCGAAGAACTTGAGCTGATTAACGGGAGCACCCAACCTCGGTCTCGGCCTGCAATTCCAAACCAAGTTAGTAGAGAAGGTTTTGTCTTGCATGAACGGGAAGTTGCCATCCCACTTCATTCTGAAGTGGTTTGGATTGTGATCACAATCCTCCCCCATCTCCTCTTTGGGCTCAGAGGGATCCCCATGTTGCGCTGGATCTCTGCCATCCAACTGATCATTGATCACCTCCGCAGTAGCCTGAGGATCAACATCTGCTGGCTTTTCACCCGCCGAAGTAGCCGCATCCATAGCATCTTTGTTCCTTGTCTCCGTTTGCTTTTGACGGTAAGCTATGATCTAGAAGGGACAAACCAAATAAGGAAAAAGATTCAGAAAGTTGAATCATACTTGGATTAGGACAATGAAATATGGATTATTCTCAGTGACGCTAACCAAATGTTGTTCATGGCTTGAAATGAAACCGACTTTGAGCCTTGACAATGTTTCATTGTCTTCCAGACTCTGCATCTCATCTTCGGATGCTGCTGCTGAAGCTGAAGCTGAAGTCAGTACAGGAAGATTCTCTATTGCCTCCTTATCTTCTCCTCCTAATCTTCTTGTTACCAACAATTCAACCTCTTCAGTAGTCAAATTCATCTGAAGTGCCACAAACTGCTCAACATCGAGAGAAATCAGAAGTATTTAGCGTATGGGATTGAAATCATCTTTGTTATTGAACTAGATTGAAGAACCTTCACCATCTATATATGTAACAAACATTCTATATATGAAATGAAAATTGAAGACTAACTACTTTCCACGAAGACAATTCTAATGTTTAAGGAGAGAGAGAGAGAGAGAGAGAGAGAGAGAGAGAGAGTACTTACTTCACGGAGCTGTTTTACAAGCAAAGTGGGTCGGCAACAGAGATATGGCTGCGGTAAGTCTGGTACACATTTTGTATCCAGTGAGACAAGCTTGAGATGAATATCCAGCTTCAGAGAGAGAGAAAGTATGATCAAAATTCAAGAGAAGGAGAATCATCAAGAAGAAGGAGAATCATCTCTTTCTTTGCTTTTGGTACCTCAACACTGTTTCCATCTACGTTGCTGCGTAGATATTCCACAAGTCTATTCACGCGAGCATTCCTCAGACTCTTACTACTACCTCCTGGTGTATTATTCCCATGCCTTGTGTTACTCCTTGTACCGCCTCTTCCCCAAGCAAGCATCTCCGGATTCCACACAAGCCCGGGAGATATTCTTTTGCTGTCTCTAGACGCTTCTGTGTCGTTATCCGCGCAGTTACCATTGTTGTTAGCACCTGAAGAAGAAGGGTGCTGTGTTGAACGACCTGTAGACCGTTTTCTTCGTTTTCTCAGCCGGACTTCTGCACCACGCTCATCTGAAGACGAATCTTTGCCTCCTCCGTCGTTGTTATTATCATCATTATTATCATCATCTTCATGGGCTTCTAATGTATTTTGTTCCATGTTTCTGCAGTTTCTTCTCCTTCTGGAGCCGCTACCACTACGCTGTGGTCTCATTAGAACTGCTGCCTCTTTACCAAAAGATCGTCTTTTCACAAGAGCATCGGATTGTCGTTGCGATATTTGAGCTATAGATGCTTGAATCTAACACAAAAGCCATAACAAGGTAGAGAAATATACTTTTATAGAAAATAGCTCCAGAAGGTAAAATAACAACATTCTCCACAGCATAATAGACTGCTTCGGGTATCTGACCTGCTTATTACGAGCCTTATCATCTTCATGAAAAGCCAATTCCTGAAAGAAAAAAATGAAAAGCATTCAACAGCAACAATCTCTCAGAAATAAACAAGCAGAGGAAAAAAAAAATGCTGATGCTTTTTACCTCTTCCTCATAACGATCAATATTTGTGAATAAAGCTGCAATAAGAGCATCAAATTTTGGGTCGTCTCTTAGAGAACGCCGGCTTGCACAATGTTTCCTGCAAGCAGGACATTCGTTGTTCCTGCAACAGCAATTTCAGTTACTATATAAACTCAGAAACAAGGCTTTATAAAAGCCAACACCTATGGCTCTCCCAAGAGAATGATGAACACGAAACTGGAAAGTGGCACAGAACTGAAGCAAGAAAAGAAAGAATCGGAAAATTAAAAGGCATACCCCAATCTCATGGACTTATCGATACATTCCCGGCAGAACCTGTGCAGGCATTCCATCACAGTCCTTGTTTTCTTTATAATTCCTGGAAAAAAAGGTAAAGCAAGAAACTCGTATGATCGTATCAGACTTATGTAGCATAATGTACAAAGATTATGAGAAGTAGTAGGATTAAGAGAGAAGTTGGCAACATTTTCCCTTCAACTAAGACAAGTTTAAACATATTCTCTGCAAATCAACCATCTAGAAGAAGACAGATATGGAAAGACTTAAGAGTTTCATGCTATTTGAAGAAAGTAACAACATTGGAGCTTTAGGATAAGTTTCATTCCCAACAAGTATGCTGTAAGGTTAACAGAATCGAATTGGCTTGAATTAGAAATATTCATGAAGAGATTTAAGTACCTAAGCATATCGGACACTGCACGTCTTTACGGATTTCCCCTAGATCAATATCCATATTTCTGCATGAAACAAAATACAGACATATGTAAACAACAACGATAAGAATCTGTCTCAAGGCAAAAGTAAAGCTGATTTTAGCTGGAGCTTCTAGATGCTACACTGACAGAGAATCAAAAGAGTTTTAAGACAGTCTTGAACAAGAAATGTAAAGTCAAAATGAAAGCTAAATCATTCTCAAGATATCATTGTTCGTGGCTGCTATAAATCAAGCTAGAAGCTTTACATAGTTTAGGGATTTTAGGAGCAGCAAGACGACAGTATTTACAACATGCAAGCGCTAAGACGATGAATCATCAGATTGCTAAACAAAGCAGGATTTTTTACATGTAATGGACCGGTCCAAATCAAACCCATTCATCAAATGGAATTGTTTAAAAACCAAGAAACTGAATGGAGAAGAGAACCCATTACGGCAAACACACATCTGGGGAGAGAGAGAGAGTGGAGAATAGAAAATCGTACTCTGATTGGTCTCCTGGTGACGAAGATGGACTTCTTTCCTTAGAATCTGATAAAAATGAGAGCCAATTGAGCAAGAAAAATCGATCACATGAACAAACACACTCTCACGTATACACACAACAACAAGCGTGATTTACGTTTCCACGAGTAGGAACCCAAAAAGAACAACCTTTACCTTCTTCTTCTTCTTCTTCTTCTACTTCTTCTTCTTCTACTTCTTCATCTTCTTCCTCTTCCCCTGCATCGTCATCATCACCATCTTCCTCTTCTTCTGCCTCTGCTTCTTCTTCTTCTTCTTCGTCCGCTTCGTCGAGTTTTACTTCTTCTTCATCTTTCTCACCGTTTCCGTCTTCTTCGTCTTTCTTCTCAACCCTCTCTCCTAGATCCTCTTCTTCGTTCTCTCCAGCTTCCGGGTTAAATCCGTCCCCTCGTTGGACTTTCTCTTCCTCTTCCTCATCGGGAATCTCAGCCGCCGATAAGCTCTTCTTCACAGGCATTGTAGGAGACAGTGATCTTCCACGAGCTCTGTGAGGCAAACGCAAAGGTTCCACCTTTCTCTCTCTCTATCTCTCTCTTCTCTTTCTACGTCTCTATCTCTCTCTCCTGCTGCTGCGTTTGTTTTTGGTTCGGTGCCGATATAGAGAGGAAAAGGAGAATGAAATCGGGACGAAGAAAAAATTGAGAAATTTAGCCCCTCGATTTCCTAAATTTCTTATTAAATCGTATATTATTGACCTCAAAACTGAATTTTCCCCTTTTCTGCCTAATCGATTTAATATAAAGTTTGTATTTGTCTCTGATTAAATGGATTCAAATCGTTAGCAAAAATAAATTAATAGTGATTTTATACACTTTTTAATAATCTCTGGACTTTTGGGGGTGTTGGATCATCAATATAAAAAAATAAAGGGTCAATTTTCATTTTGACCTAAAATAGTGGGGGTCGTAAAGGAAGAGCTCTTAGTATGGGTCTTCAAAGGATAATTTAAGGGAATAATGAAATCGACCGCTGATTAAAAATTTTGATTAGACGCAGTACGTATCGGCCTTTCTCACGTATGTGGTAAGCCCACGTTCCCAGCCCATTTGTAGTAGTGTGATTAAGAAAATATTAGGAAAGTCAACCTTAAACCTAACCCATTATATTTTTTTGTCTTTAAATGCAGATATGAAATTCAGTCTGCATGCCTCAAACGCACAAAGAAGAAACTCCACTTACTAACTGGTTTAAACGCAGCGATTGCGAGAGTTTGCGAAAGCAGGCGATTGCGGTTAACAGTGTTACTAAACAGTTTGTACGACTGGCACAGTAGTTGAAAACGGATGCGTTTGCGGAATACTTAAGACTGGTTAACTTGTGGGTGCAGTAGCGGTTAAACAATAAATTAACAATATAAACATATTTTATAACTATAAAAAACTTAAAAAGTCATATTATTATTAAAAACTATAAAATTATTAATTAAACATAATTATTTATATAAATTATAAAAATAGTATGTGTATAATGATACTTACGTTTATTTTATTTTATTTTTAGTTTGGATGAAAGTTATGATTTCAATAGAGAAATTTTTTTTTTATGAAGATATTAAATGAAAAGAATTTTAGTTATTATATATATATATATGATGAAGAGAAAATTTATCAAAATATATAGAGTTTAAAGATCTTATACATATAAAATTATGAAAATTGTTAATAAATATTAGTTAAAAAATGACAAATTTATTTATTTATTTGTAATTATAATATTCTAATCTTGTTTTTTAAAATTATTATATATATCTTGATTTTAAATAAATTTTGTGTTTTTTTAAAAAAATTATTATTTTTTAATTATCCATCCGCAACCGCCCGCAACCGCAAACGCTAGCTGGAATGAGCTTTTGATTTTGAGGGTTTAAAAGCGGTATGAAGCGGTAGAAAGCATTTTACATGATTGTCGTCAAACGCTAACAACCGCTACCATCCGTAAAAACTGCGTTTGCGGATGTTAGCGGGAGAACCAATCAAATGATTTTTTCAATGCACGTCTGCTTGACCATTGGGATAAGAACTTAGTATCATTATTGTTTTGCTATGATCAATAAATGGATTTGTTTCTTGCGTGACACGTCCCATAATCTCTCATAGCACTCGGAAACCGCCTTTGGAAATTTTTATTTAAAGAATAACTTTCCGTACCAAAAAGGTTTTCCACAGCCTCTGCCGCAGTTTGAATACCCGCCATCATTTTCTAATCATATCACGATAAATCTACAAGACAATTACAGGAAGACTAAATTTTTCTCGTAAAGTTTTATTTTTTCAGCATTGTGGAATCAAGATTTCAACTTTCTTTGTTTGCTTTGTCTTGCAAAATTAAGGTTTCCACTTTAAAATACCTTTGCAAAAGTTTTTTTTTTTTTTTTTTTGGGGTAAAATATTAAATTTTATACTATTTTAGTTTTTTGACAGCATTACAAGGATTTAACAAAGGGAGGCAGAACGACCAAAAACTACAAATAACAGAACGAAAACACGACTAGATACAACAACAAGCACTAAACAGCTAGGAAACGGTTAGAGAAAAACAAAATGAAAAACCAAACGAATCGAGACGATAAAGCAGCAATCACACACCTAAACGCATACCTTCCCGTTTTTGCCACAGTCAGAAGAACTGGAGTACCCATCGCAGACCTTTGCAAAAGTTTACTCCGTTTTTTTTTTCGTTGCCGGTACATCTCATCGTAAAAGTTATGATATTTGTTGTGGTTGATTAATTTTTATATAAAAAAAAGTTTCAACCTTTGATAAGAAATAAAATCCTGAAATGGCAAATAATATTTTAGCAACAATATCTCTGAATTTTTTTGGGGAAGCTTAGGTAGAATGATCATATTTCTTTCTGCTGAGCGTAGAGTTTACATCCCTTGGGTTGTGAAAAATCGTGGACTCGACATGGTGACAGTTCAGGATCCATTGAAATTTGATCCCATTGTAGATATATCCACAACGACTTCGTCACATATCATAGTAACATTATAGTAGTTTTCTTCCTCTGGCTTACCTTGATTCTTCTGTTAGAAGTATATGTCTTGTGGCTACTGGCTAGATATAGCGTCAAAGATTTCGTTGTGAACCATCCCAACAAATTCTTTGACAGTTATTGTCATTTAGGAGGAGAAAAAGCTACTGAAGCCATATGAGACGCAATCATGGGGCAAATAATCTTGGATAAACGATTTAGCCAGCATTATTGTCGCAGCCACCGAACCCATGGTACTCCCTCCGTTTTATATTAAGTGTTATTTTGGGCTTATTTTTCTGTTTTAAAATAATTGTCGTTTTCATTTTTCAATGTAGATTTGTGACAAAATTTTCAGTTTTATCCTTATATTTTTAGTTCATTAATTACTCATATCAAATAAAATAATATATTAATTAGGGGTAAAATAGAAAATTTAATGTTTTTCTTAATCTGTGTGAAATCATGTAGAAAGACAATTAAATAAAAACAGAGGGAGTATATTATATTCCTTGGTTATTTTGTTTCTTTCTTTCTTTCAATGCTCGTCTCGTTTGAATTTAACATATCCCTAAAAAAAATTAAAATGCTGAAAATGTAAACTTTCCCTGAAAATGCTGACTAGTTTTTCTGAAGAAATTTATCAAAACCTTAGAGATTTGAGAAATATGCTTGATTGATGAAAAATAAATTTCTCTGATTGTAATTGAAAGTGAAGAAGATAATGGAATGAGAGAGAATAATGGTGATGGTGGAGAAACATTTTTTGAGTTTTTAGGACTTGATCTGGTTTCTTCTTCTTATTGAAGTTTGTAATGACTTTGACATCTATAATAAAAATCATAAACTACTACAACAAAGTGTAATTTATTCATTTCTCCCTAAGTTTAACTTAAGAACAAAAGAATGGGCCCAAATTGGGTCTAAGTCTAACGAAGAGAAAAGAAAAAAAGACATGGATCCGGTGTAGTTGACTACTTGTGTCCAATCAGTCCCGTATCTTAATTATACTTGTATCCAAAACAAGGTTTAAGATTTTTGAGTCTTGACGTTTTTCATCGTAAATTACTTATAAATGCTAATCTTCCGCACCATTACCTGATAACGAAATCAATCGTCAACTCCTCCTCCGTCCGATTTCTCCGTTCTCGTTTCTCAATTCTTCTTCCGCATTGTTCCGTTTTGCAAATTACTTTTGTTTTAATCGATTTCGGCTGAAGAATGTGATGAAAGTTGTCGATGTGTGATGATTCTTAGATTCAACTGATCGATAAAATATTCAACTCGCTACGTTCTTTCTGATTCTTCAGAAGAACAATGTAAGTAACAGACAGTTTCTTTGTCTGCAGAAGAAAGGAAACAAAAAAAAAAGAATCTCTGAGATCACTTACCCAAGATGGGTCATTTGGGATTTTGATTTGCCTCTTACTGTTATCCATAGTGTCAGCTCTGTTGAATGCTCTCAAATCCTTCCTTTGCTGGTTCATGATTGGTTCAAAGATGCAATATCGGCAAACATTAAAGATCGGTGGAAGCAGCGACCTTCTCCGGGGCATCCTTCTGCGCTTGGTTCTTCTCGGCTTCAGCGGCATCCTGAATTTCCTTGAGCAGATCAGCGAGAACGGACCTGATGATTGACCAGCGCATTGAACCAAATTGGTCAAAGTGCTCAGAAATAACCAAATGAAAAGGAATCAAGGCGAAACAAAAGGTGAAACCTGCTCGGCGCGGCGAAATCCTCCTCTCCAAGCTCGATCTCGTCGATGGCGTCGCCCTTGGCATTCCATTCCGCCAATTCCGCCTCAAAGGCAGGGATCATGCTAGGAGGAATGGCCCAGCCCTTAGCTTGCATCGCACGAACGCATCCCAGCATCCCTCTGGTCCTCGCAATGCCGAGCAGGACATTCTCGACCTCTTCTCTCTGAGCAAAGTATGCCCTCATCCGCTCAATCTTTGGGCCATACCAGGCTACGATGTTCCCGTAGACTTGGTCAACAACAGACCTAACCGTGTCCTCTCTAGATTGGCGAAGCCTCTCCTCTTCCGCGGCCGCTTTCCGCGCATCTTCAACCGCCTTCGCCTCGAGAGCTGCGAGCTTAGCTCTAAGGTCGGAGACTTCGTCCTGGAGTCGAGCTGTTTTCAGGCACTTGGCATTTAAGCTCCCGAACCTCCATCTCGAGATTCGCGTTCTCGGCTTCCAACTCTTTAGCTCTCTCATCGGCACCATGAAGCTGGGCCATTTTAGTGTTGGCCTCCTCCAGGTCCTTTTGTGCAAGCGTGAGGTCGTGGTCATATGACTCAACAAGCATGGAGGTAAGACCCATAGCCTCCAATAGTCAAATAAAAGGATATCCAAGCCAAGTTAGTAGAGAAGATTTGGTCTTGCATAATAAAAAAATGATAAGGAGCAAAAAGACGATCCCGAACCTGTACAAAGTGATGAGCCATGGTAGAGAACGTCTCGAAGAACTTGAGCTGATTAACGGGAGCACCCAACCTCGGTCTCGGCCTGCAATTCCAAACCAAGTTAGTAGAGAAGGTTTTGTCTTGCATGAACGGGAAGTTGCCATCCCACTTCATTCTGAAGTGGTTTGGATTGTGATCACAATCCTCCCCCATCTCCTCTTTGGGCTCAGAGGGATCCCCATGTTGCGCTGGATCTCTGCCATCCAACTGATCATTGATCACCTCCGCAGTAGCCTGAGGATCAACATCTGCTGGCTTTTCACCCGCCGAAGTAGCCGCATCCATAGCATCTTTGTTCCTTGTCTCCGTTTGCTTTTGACGGTAAGCTATGATCTAGAAGGGACAAACCAAATAAGGAAAAAGATTCAGAAAGTTGAATCATACTTGGATTAGGACAATGAAATATGGATTATTCTCAGTGACGCTAACCAAATGTTGTTCATGGCTTGAAATGAAACCGACTTTGAGCCTTGACAATGTTTCATTGTCTTCCAGACTCTGCATCTCATCTTCGGATGCTGCTGCTGAAGCTGAAGCTGAAGTCAGTACAGGAAGATTCTCTATTGCCTCCTTATCTTCTCCTCCTAATCTTCTTGTTACCAACAATTCAACCTCTTCAGTAGTCAAATTCATCTGAAGTGCCACAAACTGCTCAACATCGAGAGAAATCAGAAGTATTTAGCGTATGGGATTGAAATCATCTTTGTTATTGAACTAGATTGAAGAACCTTCACCATCTATATATGTAACAAACATTCTATATATGAAATGAAAATTGAAGACTAACTACTTTCCACGAAGACAATTCTAATGTTTAAGGAGAGAGAGAGAGAGAGAGAGAGAGAGAGAGAGAGAGTACTTACTTCACGGAGCTGTTTTACAAGCAAAGTGGGTCGGCAACAGAGATATGGCTGCGGTAAGTCTGGTACACATTTTGTATCCAGTGAGACAAGCTTGAGATGAATATCCAGCTTCAGAGAGAGAGAAAGTATGATCAAAATTCAAGAGAAGGAGAATCATCAAGAAGAAGGAGAATCATCTCTTTCTTTGCTTTTGGTACCTCAACACTGTTTCCATCTACGTTGCTGCGTAGATATTCCACAAGTCTATTCACGCGAGCATTCCTCAGACTCTTACTACTACCTCCTGGTGTATTATTCCCATGCCTTGTGTTACTCCTTGTACCGCCTCTTCCCCAAGCAAGCATCTCCGGATTCCACACAAGCCCGGGAGATATTCTTTTGCTGTCTCTAGACGCTTCTGTGTCGTTATCCGCGCAGTTACCATTGTTGTTAGCACCTGAAGAAGAAGGGTGCTGTGTTGAACGACCTGTAGACCGTTTTCTTCGTTTTCTCAGCCGGACTTCTGCACCACGCTCATCTGAAGACGAATCTTTGCCTCCTCCGTCGTTGTTATTATCATCATTATTATCATCATCTTCATGGGCTTCTAATGTATTTTGTTCCATGTTTCTGCAGTTTCTTCTCCTTCTGGAGCCGCTACCACTACGCTGTGGTCTCATTAGAACTGCTGCCTCTTTACCAAAAGATCGTCTTTTCACAAGAGCATCGGATTGTCGTTGCGATATTTGAGCTATAGATGCTTGAATCTAACACAAAAGCCATAACAAGGTAGAGAAATATACTTTTATAGAAAATAGCTCCAGAAGGTAAAATAACAACATTCTCCACAGCATAATAGACTGCTTCGGGTATCTGACCTGCTTATTACGAGCCTTATCATCTTCATGAAAAGCCAATTCCTGAAAGAAAAAAATGAAAAGCATTCAACAGCAACAATCTCTCAGAAATAAACAAGCAGAGGAAAAAAAAAATGCTGATGCTTTTTACCTCTTCCTCATAACGATCAATATTTGTGAATAAAGCTGCAATAAGAGCATCAAATTTTGGGTCGTCTCTTAGAGAACGCCGGCTTGCACAATGTTTCCTGCAAGCAGGACATTCGTTGTTCCTGCAACAGCAATTTCAGTTACTATATAAACTCAGAAACAAGGCTTTATAAAAGCCAACACCTATGGCTCTCCCAAGAGAATGATGAACACGAAACTGGAAAGTGGCACAGAACTGAAGCAAGAAAAGAAAGAATCGGAAAATTAAAAGGCATACCCCAATCTCATGGACTTATCGATACATTCCCGGCAGAACCTGTGCAGGCATTCCATCACAGTCCTTGTTTTCTTTATAATTCCTGGAAAAAAAGGTAAAGCAAGAAACTCGTATGATCGTATCAGACTTATGTAGCATAATGTACAAAGATTATGAGAAGTAGTAGGATTAAGAGAGAAGTTGGCAACATTTTCCCTTCAACTAAGACAAGTTTAAACATATTCTCTGCAAATCAACCATCTAGAAGAAGACAGATATGGAAAGACTTAAGAGTTTCATGCTATTTGAAGAAAGTAACAACATTGGAGCTTTAGGATAAGTTTCATTCCCAACAAGTATGCTGTAAGGTTAACAGAATCGAATTGGCTTGAATTAGAAATATTCATGAAGAGATTTAAGTACCTAAGCATATCGGACACTGCACGTCTTTACGGATTTCCCCTAGATCAATATCCATATTTCTGCATGAAACAAAATACAGACATATGTAAACAACAACGATAAGAATCTGTCTCAAGGCAAAAGTAAAGCTGATTTTAGCTGGAGCTTCTAGATGCTACACTGACAGAGAATCAAAAGAGTTTTAAGACAGTCTTGAACAAGAAATGTAAAGTCAAAATGAAAGCTAAATCATTCTCAAGATATCATTGTTCGTGGCTGCTATAAATCAAGCTAGAAGCTTTACATAGTTTAGGGATTTTAGGAGCAGCAAGACGACAGTATTTACAACATGCAAGCGCTAAGACGATGAATCATCAGATTGCTAAACAAAGCAGGATTTTTTACATGTAATGGACCGGTCCAAATCAAACCCATTCATCAAATGGAATTGTTTAAAAACCAAGAAACTGAATGGAGAAGAGAACCCATTACGGCAAACACACATCTGGGGAGAGAGAGAGAGTGGAGAATAGAAAATCGTACTCTGATTGGTCTCCTGGTGACGAAGATGGACTTCTTTCCTTAGAATCTGATAAAAATGAGAGCCAATTGAGCAAGAAAAATCGATCACATGAACAAACACACTCTCACGTATACACACAACAACAAGCGTGATTTACGTTTCCACGAGTAGGAACCCAAAAAGAACAACCTTTACCTTCTTCTTCTTCTTCTTCTTCTACTTCTTCTTCTTCTACTTCTTCATCTTCTTCCTCTTCCCCTGCATCGTCATCATCACCATCTTCCTCTTCTTCTGCCTCTGCTTCTTCTTCTTCTTCTTCGTCCGCTTCGTCGAGTTTTACTTCTTCTTCATCTTTCTCACCGTTTCCGTCTTCTTCGTCTTTCTTCTCAACCCTCTCTCCTAGATCCTCTTCTTCGTTCTCTCCAGCTTCCGGGTTAAATCCGTCCCCTCGTTGGACTTTCTCTTCCTCTTCCTCATCGGGAATCTCAGCCGCCGATAAGCTCTTCTTCACAGGCATTGTAGGAGACAGTGATCTTCCACGAGCTCTGTGAGGCAAACGCAAAGGTTCCACCTTTCTCTCTCTCTATCTCTCTCTTCTCTTTCTACGTCTCTATCTCTCTCTCCTGCTGCTGCGTTTGTTTTTGGTTCGGTGCCGATATAGAGAGGAAAAGGAGAATGAAATCGGGACGAAGAAAAAATTGAGAAATTTAGCCCCTCGATTTCCTAAATTTCTTATTAAATCGTATATTATTGACCTCAAAACTGAATTTTCCCCTTTTCTGCCTAATCGATTTAATATAAAGTTTGTATTTGTCTCTGATTAAATGGATTCAAATCGTTAGCAAAAATAAATTAATAGTGATTTTATACACTTTTTAATAATCTCTGGACTTTTGGGGGTGTTGGATCATCAATATAAAAAAATAAAGGGTCAATTTTCATTTTGACCTAAAATAGTGGGGGTCGTAAAGGAAGAGCTCTTAGTATGGGTCTTCAAAGGATAATTTAAGGGAATAATGAAATCGACCGCTGATTAAAAATTTTGATTAGACGCAGTACGTATCGGCCTTTCTCACGTATGTGGTAAGCCCACGTTCCCAGCCCATTTGTAGTAGTGTGATTAAGAAAATATTAGGAAAGTCAACCTTAAACCTAACCCATTATATTTTTTTGTCTTTAAATGCAGATATGAAATTCAGTCTGCATGCCTCAAACGCACAAAGAAGAAACTCCACTTACTAACTGGTTTAAACGCAGCGATTGCGAGAGTTTGCGAAAGCAGGCGATTGCGGTTAACAGTGTTACTAAACAGTTTGTACGACTGGCACAGTAGTTGAAAACGGATGCGTTTGCGGAATACTTAAGACTGGTTAACTTGTGGGTGCAGTAGCGGTTAAACAATAAATTAACAATATAAACATATTTTATAACTATAAAAAACTTAAAAAGTCATATTATTATTAAAAACTATAAAATTATTAATTAAACATAATTATTTATATAAATTATAAAAATAGTATGTGTATAATGATACTTACGTTTATTTTATTTTATTTTTAGTTTGGATGAAAGTTATGATTTCAATAGAGAAATTTTTTTTTTATGAAGATATTAAATGAAAAGAATTTTAGTTATTATATATATATATATGATGAAGAGAAAATTTATCAAAATATATAGAGTTTAAAGATCTTATACATATAAAATTATGAAAATTGTTAATAAATATTAGTTAAAAAATGACAAATTTATTTATTTATTTGTAATTATAATATTCTAATCTTGTTTTTTAAAATTATTATATATATCTTGATTTTAAATAAATTTTGTGTTTTTTTAAAAAAATTATTATTTTTTAATTATCCATCCGCAACCGCCCGCAACCGCAAACGCTAGCTGGAATGAGCTTTTGATTTTGAGGGTTTAAAAGCGGTATGAAGCGGTAGAAAGCATTTTACATGATTGTCGTCAAACGCTAACAACCGCTACCATCCGTAAAAACTGCGTTTGCGGATGTTAGCGGGAGAACCAATCAAATGATTTTTTCAATGCACGTCTGCTTGACCATTGGGATAAGAACTTAGTATCATTATTGTTTTGCTATGATCAATAAATGGATTTGTTTCTTGCGTGACACGTCCCATAATCTCTCATAGCACTCGGAAACCGCCTTTGGAAATTTTTATTTAAAGAATAACTTTCCGTACCAAAAAGGTTTTCCACAGCCTCTGCCGCAGTTTGAATACCCGCCATCATTTTCTAATCATATCACGATAAATCTACAAGACAATTACAGGAAGACTAAATTTTTCTCGTAAAGTTTTATTTTTTCAGCATTGTGGAATCAAGATTTCAACTTTCTTTGTTTGCTTTGTCTTGCAAAATTAAGGTTTCCACTTTAAAATACCTTTGCAAAAGTTTTTTTTTTTTTTTTTTTGGGGTAAAATATTAAATTTTATACTATTTTAGTTTTTTGACAGCATTACAAGGATTTAACAAAGGGAGGCAGAACGACCAAAAACTACAAATAACAGAACGAAAACACGACTAGATACAACAACAAGCACTAAACAGCTAGGAAACGGTTAGAGAAAAACAAAATGAAAAACCAAACGAATCGAGACGATAAAGCAGCAATCACACACCTAAACGCATACCTTCCCGTTTTTGCCACAGTCAGAAGAACTGGAGTACCCATCGCAGACCTTTGCAAAAGTTTACTCCGTTTTTTTTTTCGTTGCCGGTACATCTCATCGTAAAAGTTATGATATTTGTTGTGGTTGATTAATTTTTATATAAAAAAAAGTTTCAACCTTTGATAAGAAATAAAATCCTGAAATGGCAAATAATATTTTAGCAACAATATCTCTGAATTTTTTTGGGGAAGCTTAGGTAGAATGATCATATTTCTTTCTGCTGAGCGTAGAGTTTACATCCCTTGGGTTGTGAAAAATCGTGGACTCGACATGGTGACAGTTCAGGATCCATTGAAATTTGATCCCATTGTAGATATATCCACAACGACTTCGTCACATATCATAGTAACATTATAGTAGTTTTCTTCCTCTGGCTTACCTTGATTCTTCTGTTAGAAGTATATGTCTTGTGGCTACTGGCTAGATATAGCGTCAAAGATTTCGTTGTGAACCATCCCAACAAATTCTTTGACAGTTATTGTCATTTAGGAGGAGAAAAAGCTACTGAAGCCATATGAGACGCAATCATGGGGCAAATAATCTTGGATAAACGATTTAGCCAGCATTATTGTCGCAGCCACCGAACCCATGGTACTCCCTCCGTTTTATATTAAGTGTTATTTTGGGCTTATTTTTCTGTTTTAAAATAATTGTCGTTTTCATTTTTCAATGTAGATTTGTGACAAAATTTTCAGTTTTATCCTTATATTTTTAGTTCATTAATTACTCATATCAAATAAAATAATATATTAATTAGGGGTAAAATAGAAAATTTAATGTTTTTCTTAATCTGTGTGAAATCATGTAGAAAGACAATTAAATAAAAACAGAGGGAGTATATTATATTCCTTGGTTATTTTGTTTCTTTCTTTCTTTCAATGCTCGTCTCGTTTGAATTTAACATATCCCTAAAAAAAATTAAAATGCTGAAAATGTAAACTTTCCCTGAAAATGCTGACTAGTTTTTCTGAAGAAATTTATCAAAACCTTAGAGATTTGAGAAATATGCTTGATTGATGAAAAATAAATTTCTCTGATTGTAATTGAAAGTGAAGAAGATAATGGAATGAGAGAGAATAATGGTGATGGTGGAGAAACATTTTTTGAGTTTTTAGGACTTGATCTGGTTTCTTCTTCTTATTGAAGTTTGTAATGACTTTGACATCTATAATAAAAATCATAAACTACTACAACAAAGTGTAATTTATTCATTTCTCCCTAAGTTTAACTTAAGAACAAAAGAATGGGCCCAAATTGGGTCTAAGTCTAACGAAGAGAAAAGAAAAAAAGACATGGATCCGGTGTAGTTGACTACTTGTGTCCAATCAGTCCCGTATCTTAATTATACTTGTATCCAAAACAAGGTTTAAGATTTTTGAGTCTTGACGTTTTTCATCGTAAATTACTTATAAATGCTAATCTTCCGCACCATTACCTGATAACGAAATCAATCGTCAACTCCTCCTCCGTCCGATTTCTCCGTTCTCGTTTCTCAATTCTTCTTCCGCATTGTTCCGTTTTGCAAATTACTTTTGTTTTAATCGATTTCGGCTGAAGAATGTGATGAAAGTTGTCGATGTGTGATGATTCTTAGATTCAACTGATCGATAAAATATTCAACTCGCTACGTTCTTTCTGATTCTTCAGAAGAACAATGTAAGTAACAGACAGTTTCTTTGTCTGCAGAAGAAAGGAAACAAAAAAAAAAGAATCTCTGAGATCACTTACCCAAGATGGGTCATTTGGGATTTTGATTTGCCTCTTACTGTTATCCATAGTGTCAGCTCTGTTGAATGCTCTCAAATCCTTCCTTTGCTGGTTCATGATTGGTTCAAAGATGCAATATCGGCAAACATTAAAGATCGGTGGAAGCAGCGACCTTCTCCGGGGCATCCTTCTGCGCTTGGTTCTTCTCGGCTTCAGCGGCATCCTGAATTTCCTTGAGCAGATCAGCGAGAACGGACCTGATGATTGACCAGCGCATTGAACCAAATTGGTCAAAGTGCTCAGAAATAACCAAATGAAAAGGAATCAAGGCGAAACAAAAGGTGAAACCTGCTCGGCGCGGCGAAATCCTCCTCTCCAAGCTCGATCTCGTCGATGGCGTCGCCCTTGGCATTCCATTCCGCCAATTCCGCCTCAAAGGCAGGGATCATGCTAGGAGGAATGGCCCAGCCCTTAGCTTGCATCGCACGAACGCATCCCAGCATCCCTCTGGTCCTCGCAATGCCGAGCAGGACATTCTCGACCTCTTCTCTCTGAGCAAAGTATGCCCTCATCCGCTCAATCTTTGGGCCATACCAGGCTACGATGTTCCCGTAGACTTGGTCAACAACAGACCTAACCGTGTCCTCTCTAGATTGGCGAAGCCTCTCCTCTTCCGCGGCCGCTTTCCGCGCATCTTCAACCGCCTTCGCCTCGAGAGCTGCGAGCTTAGCTCTAAGGTCGGAGACTTCGTCCTGGAGTCGAGCTGTTTTCAGGCACTTGGCATTTAAGCTCCCGAACCTCCATCTCGAGATTCGCGTTCTCGGCTTCCAACTCTTTAGCTCTCTCATCGGCACCATGAAGCTGGGCCATTTTAGTGTTGGCCTCCTCCAGGTCCTTTTGTGCAAGCGTGAGGTCGTGGTCATATGACTCAACAAGCATGGAGGTAAGACCCATAGCCTCCAATAGTCAAATAAAAGGATATCCAAGCCAAGTTAGTAGAGAAGATTTGGTCTTGCATAATAAAAAAATGATAAGGAGCAAAAAGACGATCCCGAACCTGTACAAAGTGATGAGCCATGGTAGAGAACGTCTCGAAGAACTTGAGCTGATTAACGGGAGCACCCAACCTCGGTCTCGGCCTGCAATTCCAAACCAAGTTAGTAGAGAAGGTTTTGTCTTGCATGAACGGGAAGTTGCCATCCCACTTCATTCTGAAGTGGTTTGGATTGTGATCACAATCCTCCCCCATCTCCTCTTTGGGCTCAGAGGGATCCCCATGTTGCGCTGGATCTCTGCCATCCAACTGATCATTGATCACCTCCGCAGTAGCCTGAGGATCAACATCTGCTGGCTTTTCACCCGCCGAAGTAGCCGCATCCATAGCATCTTTGTTCCTTGTCTCCGTTTGCTTTTGACGGTAAGCTATGATCTAGAAGGGACAAACCAAATAAGGAAAAAGATTCAGAAAGTTGAATCATACTTGGATTAGGACAATGAAATATGGATTATTCTCAGTGACGCTAACCAAATGTTGTTCATGGCTTGAAATGAAACCGACTTTGAGCCTTGACAATGTTTCATTGTCTTCCAGACTCTGCATCTCATCTTCGGATGCTGCTGCTGAAGCTGAAGCTGAAGTCAGTACAGGAAGATTCTCTATTGCCTCCTTATCTTCTCCTCCTAATCTTCTTGTTACCAACAATTCAACCTCTTCAGTAGTCAAATTCATCTGAAGTGCCACAAACTGCTCAACATCGAGAGAAATCAGAAGTATTTAGCGTATGGGATTGAAATCATCTTTGTTATTGAACTAGATTGAAGAACCTTCACCATCTATATATGTAACAAACATTCTATATATGAAATGAAAATTGAAGACTAACTACTTTCCACGAAGACAATTCTAATGTTTAAGGAGAGAGAGAGAGAGAGAGAGAGAGAGAGAGAGAGAGAGTACTTACTTCACGGAGCTGTTTTACAAGCAAAGTGGGTCGGCAACAGAGATATGGCTGCGGTAAGTCTGGTACACATTTTGTATCCAGTGAGACAAGCTTGAGATGAATATCCAGCTTCAGAGAGAGAGAAAGTATGATCAAAATTCAAGAGAAGGAGAATCATCAAGAAGAAGGAGAATCATCTCTTTCTTTGCTTTTGGTACCTCAACACTGTTTCCATCTACGTTGCTGCGTAGATATTCCACAAGTCTATTCACGCGAGCATTCCTCAGACTCTTACTACTACCTCCTGGTGTATTATTCCCATGCCTTGTGTTACTCCTTGTACCGCCTCTTCCCCAAGCAAG
>JAHZTW010000140.1:67534-77996 GCA_020283515.1 Alliaria petiolata | reverse complement strand
GATAGCCTAGAATGGTGGCTATTTGAGCTACTCTTCTCTGCTCAGGTCTTCTCCCTAACCCAAAACTCGAGACCTCTGTTCTTTCAATATTGTAAGTATCATATAGATAGACTTCTTCTTCTTATCTTTTGTTTTCTCTTTACTAATAAGTATTAACCTGATATCTTTTATGTGAGTCTTACAATCGCAGCTTTGCACTATGTGATTCCAGTAGGAATCGCCGCGTCTGTGAGGTATGAATTCAATTTTCAAACCAAAACATCTTCAAAAATTCCTTTTCTCAATATTTTTGATTGGTTTCTTGCATCACACGCGTGTCAAACAATTTGGGAGCTGGGAATCCTCAACTTGCTAGGTCATCAATATTGGGAGGGCTCTGCCTCTGGCTGATAGAGTCAGCTTTCTTCAGCACACTTCTATTCACCTGCAAGAATATCGTGGGCTATGCATTCAGCAACTGCAAAGAAGTTGTGGACTATGTCGCGGACCTATCTCCTTTGCTTTGTCTCTCCTTCGTCCTCGACGAATTTACTGCGGTTCTTAATGGTGTTGCTAGGGGAAGTGGATGGCAACACATTGGAGCTTGGAACAACGTGGTGTCTTATTATCTGGTAGGAGCTCCGGTTGGAGTTTACTTTCAGTCGTGAGTTCAATAGAAAAGGATTGTGGTGCGGTGTTGTGGTTGGATCCGCTATGCAAACCACTATACTTGCTATTGTCACAGCTTCCATAAATTGGAAGTAACAGGTTAGTACTTAGAACATGTTTTAAGTACGATCTGTTTTCTTTTATATGTTAAAGTAATTGGAATCTTGCAGGCAGAGAAAGCGAGGAAGAGAATAGTCTCAACTGAAAATGGATTGACATAGAACAAAGGGTGTTTCTTAATTAATCAATTTTGTTTTATTACAATTTTGTTATACAAATGTAAGAGTTTCATAGTCAACAAATGAATAAAAACCGCATTGGTTCCAAAGTATTACGTTCAAGTGTAAATAGCTCACACAATTATGCTCTAAATTCCCATATTGTATATATATATATCTTACAAGATAACTTCCCATATATTTTAAGCTTCATAGCAAACTTCGAGATCCTCAGCTTTAAATCAAGAATCTTGAATTTCTTCCACGAACCTCTTTCATATATTCATGTGAATACAGAGACATTTTTAGCAAATGTGATATTAGTCACTGTTGGTGGTGTGAATATGATCAAATTATTAGATTTTACACATGAAAATTACTATTTTTTTACAAACGGTAGAAAATAGAATTAAAAACTCATATATATAAACAACCCACGCGTAGCGTGGACGAACACCTAGTCTACTATATAAAAGTAGAAGGGCTCTCTCCTGCTTCCGCCACGTCAGCACGTAAGAGAGCGCCACGTGGCACTTCTTCATTTATTTATTTAAAAATAATTTTATTTAAATTAAATCTGAACCAAATAAAATATTTTTATTTTTTTATTTGCATTCAAGGGGATTTGAACCCATAACCCTCTCAATTAAAGAAGATTGTTTTTTCCATTCTGCCATAGACACTCTTTGACAACACTTTTTAAAAACGTATATATTGTCACTATGTTTTACATATTAAATTATAAGCATTTTTTAAAAAACTTTATATGTATATCAATTATAGACTTCTGCCCTTAACGTATAAATACAAAAAACCTCAAATTTATAAATAAAAAGCAATTTTTTTAAAAAAAACATTAAGTAACATAAATAAATATTAACAGATGTACAATTAATTATACATAAAACCAATAAATTTGAATACAACTATTTAAAAATTATTATAAGTAGATAAAATTCTAATTTATTTTTAAAAATAAATAAATATATAGATCTTATATAATACATAATTTAAAATATATCATTATATTTTTTTAGTGTTCTTATTTTCTACTATATGAAAGCTTAATGGCTGTCTACATGACATGCCACTTCAACATCTCAGAATATGCCATGTGTCATTTATTATTTAATTTTTAAAAAATTATTTTATTTATATTAAATTTGAACCAAACAAAATATTTTTATTCTCTTATTTGCATTCATGCAGATTCAAACTCATAATTCTTTCAATAAAATTAGATGGTTCTTTCCCATTATGTCATGGGTTCTCTTTGACAACCCTCTCTAAAAACTTATGATATTGTCTATATATTTTACATATTAAATTAGAAGAACTTTGAAAATTTATATGTATATCAATTATAAACTTATGTCCCAACACATAAATAAATAAATCCTCAAAATGATAAATTGAAAAGTAATTTTGTTCAAAAAAATTGTCAAGTAATATAAATACATATTAATATAAGTACAATTAACTATACATAAAACCACTATATTTGATTTCAACTATTTAAAATTTATTATAAGTAGATAAATTTTCATTTAATTTTTAAAAATGAGAAATATATTAATATTATATAATACATAATTTTAAATATATCATTATATTTTTTTGAGTAATTTAATCTTTATTTTCAAATAAATTACGGTAATTAAACTTTGGTATAAGTGCAAAAAAAATATGATATGGAATAAATTAAAAAGTTAATTGAAACCTATAAAATCTTAAGACACAACAAAATATTCAATAAAATATCGAGAAGATAACAAATTATATTAAAAAAAATACAGAGAAGAAGATAAAAATAAATAAAAAAGAAAAATAGATATAAAAATATACAAAATTTTAAAACATGGAAAAAACATGCATTTAATGAAATGATAAACTGGAAAAAATAAAAATTATTATAATATTAAGATATAGATAAATAAAAAGAGTATGAAAATTAAAGAATACATAAAGATTAATAAAATAATGTATGAAATAAATTTCACAGATTATCAAGAAAAAAGTAAAAAATTTAAATTCTTAAAAAAAAAAAATAGTCAAAATATAGATTTAAAAAAAAATTATTTAAAACTTAATTTAAAATAAAACATGCACATCGCGCGGGTTCTCTCCTAGTAGAATATAAAATCTGAACAACTTCTCTCTAATCTCAACAACTTTACAATCACACAATACTATGCATTATATTTTCACAATAATGATTATATTTTTGGGCCTTAAAGCATCCGCTAATCCAATCAATTAGAGACCCAACGGTTTGATTACCGATATTTTCTGATTTCCCACTTCCTTCGTCTTCCTCGTTTTCTAAATTCAAGTTTTATAACTCTCACAGTCTCAGACAATCAGTAGGCGAAATGCTTTCTCAGTTTATTGGGGGCCTATTGGGCTTATGTTATTGTACGTCACAGTTAATATTATGTTAAGCGTTTGTACGGTTTATACATTGTATATAAGGCATCGCCTTTCTATGAAATCAATAAGAATCCTCTTCATAACTTCTAAAGACCTCTTGACATGGTAGCAGAGCCAATAACCTAATTTGGCTTATTGGTTATCGATCTTCTCCTTCCTCTCGTTATCAATATCCGAGCAGCCTCTGTTTCGGATCTCTGTTTTTCTTTCTTCCGCTATTTTTGACCTTCTCTTCTTCGATCTCTCTTCGTTGAAGTTCTCTTTATAAATGGGAGATCTTTCTAATACTGGATCTGTTACTACAACAAGCAAATTCAAATCTCGTGTTGAATATGTGAGAAGAACCATATCTCCATATGATCTAACTGCAGGTGATAATCCTGGAACTTTGATCTCTCAGCTACTTTTACGTGGACCTAACTACGATGAATAGTCCACAAATCTTCGTTTAGCCCTCCAAGCACGAAAGAAATTCGGTTTTGCAGACGGCTCAATCCCTCGACCTGATGATGACTCAGAGGATTACGAAGATTGGTGTGCAAACAATGCTCTGGTGATTTCCTGGATCAAGCTCACAATTGTCGAGTCACTACGATCCTCGGTATCACACAGTGATGATTCTCATGAACTGTGGGTACATATCCAAAGGCGTTTCTCTGTGAAAATTGGACAAAGAGTTCAAAGACTGAAGACATAACTTGCAAATTGTCGACAAAAGGGACTTGCTATTGAGGCTTACTACGGTTAACTCACTAAGATGTGGTCTAGTTTGTCGGATTATCAAAGAGCTAAAACTCCTGCTGAGATTCAGAAAGAACGTGAGGATGACAAACTGCATCAATTCCTCATGGGATTAGATGAATCGATGTATGGTGCTGTGAAATCAAATCTGCTTTCTCGTGATCCTCTGCCTACCTTAGATGAAGCATATAATGTTCTCACTCAAGATGAGGAATCCAAACTTGCTGGACGATTACGTGAAGAACGGGTTGAAGGTTTGAGTTTTGCTGTCCAGACATCATCACTACAACGTGGTGACTCAGAATCAAAAGGAAACACCTCTGTTCTTTGCACATTCTGTGGAAAACAGGGTCATATTGCTGAAAATTGTTTTCGCAGAATCGGTACTCCACCTTGGTTTGGCGAAAAGAATAAAAAAAAAAATTGGTAATGCTTACTCGCGTGGATCTTCTGAAAATAATGGAGCTGGTCGTGGAATTTTGACAACTCCTAACAATAATGCAACGGCTCGTGATCCTGCTCGTGCAAATCATGTCTCCGTAGGTCCTGATTCGTCATCAGCTTATGCGAATCTAACAGCATCTGATCGTGTGGGCATCAGCGGCTTAAATGATGATCAATGGAAAACATTAGTCCGGATACTTGAGGAACGCAAACCAGCTCAATCTGATCATCTCACGGGAATGTATTTTCTTGAATCTTGGATAATTGACACAGGTGCTTCTAACCACATAACGGGAAGCGTTGATTTTCCCACTGAAACTTCCGATATGTTGCCAATTCTGATAAAACTACCTGATGGAAGATTTACTACGTCTTCTAAACAAGGAAAAGCACAGTTGGGCACAACGTTGTCTCTTCGAAATGTCTTCTTTGTAGATGGGCTTAAATGTCATCTAATTTCAGTATCACAGTTGACTAAAGACAGTGGATGTGTCTTTCAGATTGCTGATCGGCTTTGTGTTCTTTAGGACCGCATCACGAGGACGCTGATTGGAGCGGGTGAACAACGCAATGGACTTTATTTTTTAGAGGAGTGGCTGCTGCTGCGGTGATGCAAGAGACAAATTCTCAACCTATGGAACTTTGGCATTGTCGTCTTGGACACCCCTCATCTAAAGCTTTGAAGATGTTGCAGTTTTCTAATTTTAGTACTAGTGCTTTTGATTCAAAGACTTGTGATATTTGTTTACGCGCCAAACAAACAAGGGATAGTTTTCCTTTTAGTATTAATAAAACAAGTTCAGCTTTTGAGATGATTCATTGCGATCTTTGGGGTCCGTATAGAACAGCTTCTCTCTGTGGATCCAAATATTTCTTGACCATTCTTGATGATTTCTCACGAGCTGTTTGGATTTACTTACTACCGTCAAAGCGAGATGCACCGCAACATCTAAAGAATTTTCTAGCACTTGTTTAAAGACAATTCGCAACTCAAGTAAAAATTGTAAGAAGCGACAATGGCTCCGAGTTCATTTGTTTAGCAGATTTCTTTGCTCAAAAAGGGATTATTCATGAAACCTCTTGTGTTGGAACTTCGCAACAGAATGGTCGCGTCGAGCGTAAGCATCGTCATATCCTTAACGTTGCACGCGCACTTCGGTTCCAAGCTCATCTTCCGACAGAATTTTGGGGTTATTGTGCACTCGCAGCATCTTATCTTATCAATCGAACTCCAACAAAGCTTCTGCAAGGCAAAACACCATTCGAACTTGTTTACAAGCATCCTTCTCCTATGCATCATCTGCGTGTATTTGGCTGTCTCTGTTATGTTCATAACCAGAAACATGATGGCGACAAATTTGCTTCACGTAGCAATCCCTCCATCTTCGTTGGATATTTGTTTGCTAAGAAAGGATGGCGTGTCTATAATATTGAAACTGGTGTTGTCTCAGTTTCTCGGGATGTCGTTTTCTGTGAAACGGTTTTTCCATACTCCAAAACAGAGCTCTCACCGTCTAGTTCTTCTTTGCCATCTGCTCAACTGCATCCTTTAGACGAGGAGGATGAATTTTTTGATGCACCAACTACTTTGTCAAATGATTCTCATCCTCTCTGTATTGATTCTTCTCCTCCTGTTGAATCTGCAATTTCTCTGTCTCCTCCTCCATCGGTTCTGCAGAATTCTGATATTGCTGCTACTGATTCTGCAATGATCTCTGCCCCGTCTTCTTCATTAGATATCTCCTCTGCTTCTGGTACAGAAATTGTCTCCTCTGACTTGCACAGCCCTCGTACAGCTATGCAAGATTCTGTTTCTGCACCTGCAACTACTCTAGTTTCGATTGACAATGAAATCGATTCAGATATTTCCCTTTCTCCAAAATCAGACACGACTGTACCTGAAGTACTTGGTCGTGGTTTGCGTAAGAAGAAACAGCCGACCAAGCTAGCTGATTATATTACTACTCTCTTACATGAGCCTTTTCCATCAGTTACTCCTTATCCATTGGATCACTATTTAGCGAGCTCCAAATTCTCTGCAAGTTATCAAACGTATATATTGGCCATCACTTCCGCCGATGAACCAAAGTATTTCAAAGATGTTGTAGAATTTGAGGTATGGTGCGACGCTATGACTGATGAAATTGTAGCTCTTGAAGACAAAGGTACTTGGACAGTTGTTTATCTTCCCCCGGGTAAGAAAGCTCTCGGTTGCAAAAGGGTTTATCGAATCAAATTCCAAGCAGATGGTACGATTGAACGTTATAAAGCAAGACTCGTGGTTCTTGGAAATAATCAAACCGAAGGTGTTGACTACAATGAAACCTTCGCTCATGTGGTTAAGATGGTCACAGTCTGTGCGTTCCTTAAACTTGTTGCTTCTAAAAACTGGGAGATACATCAAATGAATGTTCATAAAGCCTTTATTCACGGTGATAATTTCTGGAAGTTCAATGGCGATTATCAATGGTTTCAAAGAATATTTGAGTTCTTGCTTTCACATGAAAGACTTGGGCGTTCTCAAATATTTTTTGGGAATTGAAGTTGCGCGTAGTCCTTCTGGTATCTACTTGTGTCAAAGAAAATACACTCTTGACATTATCTCAGAAACCGGCTTGATGGGTGTTAAACCAGCCTATTTCCCATTGGAGCAAAATCATAAGTTGGCGTTGGCACAAGGTGAACCACTTCCTGATCCTTCTCGCTATAGTCGCTTGGTTGGTAAACTGATATATCTTGCTACCACACGTCCGAAGTTGTCCTACGTTATTCACATTCTGTCTCAGTTCATGGCAAATCCGAAACCTGCACATTGGGAAGCCGCCCTTCGAGCCGTTCGTTACTTAAAGAATGATCCGGGTCAAGGTATTCTTCTTAGCTCTGACTCATGACTCTCACTGGTGTGATTCTGATTGGGCGGGCTGTCCTTTGACTCATCGCTCTCTCACTGGCTGGTTCATACAATTTGGTGGTTCTCCATTGTCGTGAAAAACAAGCATGATGTGGTTTCACGCTCTTCAGCTGAAGCTGAATATCGCGCCATGGCTGACACAGTTCAGGAACTTCTGTGGTTACGTGAACTTCTTCCAACACCTGGCATTGCTTGTTCCGCTTCGATTACGCTTCATTCTGACAGTCTATCTGCAATTCAACTTGCTGCAAATCCCGTCTTTCATGCTCGGACGAAACACATAGAGAAAGATTGTCATTTCATTCGTGACGAAATCATCTGCGGCGTTATAACCACAAAACACGTGTCTTTGAAGACACAATTGGCTGATATTATGACCAAGGCGTTGGGGCGAAAGGAGTTAAGAATTTCTTCTCAAGATGGGTGTTATTAACATACACACTCCACCTTGAGGAGCAGGGGTATTGGGGGCCTATTGGGCTTATGTTATTGTACATCACATTGTTAATATTAGGTTAAGCGTTGTACGGTTTATACATTGTATATAAGGCATCGCCTTTCTATGAAATCAATAAGAATCCTCTTCATAACTTCTAAAGGCTTCTTGACACAGTTCTCCGAGTGTTTTTAATCTTGTCTTCTCATTCTGATTCCCGAGCAAAAATCGAGCCTCCACTAAACTTCACAGTATTCTTTCTTTAGGGTTTTGCCCCGTTCTAGCTTCTGTTAGTTTATAATTGAGTTTGATCATATATTATAATTAATAATATATAAGTTAGTGTCATGTAAAATGAAGAGGTGTGTGTTATAATAATAATGTATATATAACAACTAAACTTCTTTTCATCTAACATTTTCAATAAAAAAAATAATTTCTCTATTAAAATCATAACTTTCATCCAAACTGAAAAAAGTGAGACATAAAAGTAATAATTTTTATAATTAATTATGTTCAATTTATAATTTTATAGTTTTTTATAATAATATGGTTTTTAATATTTTTATACATATAAAATATGTTTATATTGTTAATTTATTGTTTAACCGCTACTGCAAATGCAAGTTAACCAGTCGTAAATATCCCGTAAACGCACATGTTTTTAATTGTTGTGCCAGTCGTACAACCCGCTTAATAACGCTGTTAACAGCAATTACCCGTTTCTGCAAACTTCTGCAACCGCAAACGTAACCGCTGCATTTAAACCACACATGCCCTTAGTCGTAACTTATCAAATTTGTAGTTATTAAATTATGAAAAGTTACGTAGCATCACAAACAGTTACGTTTCTTTTTTTATATATAAAAAGAGCTAAGTTACGTTATGATTGCAGATTTCAAAACAGAGATATTCCAGCGCGGGCGGCATGTATTAATCGGGATTCTAAAGGTGTTTATCTTCACGCGGGCCAATCAATTGGATCAGTTACTGGTTCTGCTCTAGAAGCAGAATTGCAAAGCCTACTCATTGCTATGCAACAGACATGGTGTCGAGGCTATCGTTTGGTTACTTAAGAAGGAGATAATCGCACAGTATGCAAATTAATTAGTGGAGAAGACAGAAATTTCCAACAACACAACCTAATAAGAGAGATTCGCGAATGGCAGAAGAAATTCTCAGATGCTGAAGTAGTTTGGATATCTCGTGATAATAATCAAGTAGCAGATCGTTTAGTGAAAGATCCAACTTTTAATTATATCTTTGTTTTTCATAGATATGTACCAAATTGTATTACATCAATCCTCCATTACATCAATCCTCCATGAAGATTACTCTGTTTCTGGATAATATATACATTATGCTTTGATGGTAAAAAAAAAAAAGAGCTAAGTTACGTATCTTTGTCAATGATTCAAAAATGTTCCCAATCATGCATTATTTTTATTTTTTTGCATTAGAATTTGAGTTACTGTGTGTTATGGTTGCATTAAAATTTTGAGTTATGTCTTTGTAAAATTGATAACTCAACTCAAATTCTCAAATCATGAAAATTGTCACTACAAGAAAACATGACATTTGCCACGATTTTTTTCGATTAAAATAAATCGTAGTAAATTAGCATCGAATTAACGAGGAATTTACGAGGAAAAGTAAAAACGTCGGTAATTCGTCGGAAAGACCAACGAAAATAAATCCTCGCAAATTCGTCGTAAAATTCCAACGAATTAACGAGGAATTAACGACGAACATATATTTCGTCGCTAATTCGTCGTAAATTAACGAGGAATTCGCGACGAAACATGTTTGACGTGTATTCCTCGGAAATCCGTCGTTAATTTCCGACGAATTACCGAGAAAGTATTTCGAAGTAAATTAACGACGTATTAGAGAGGAAAAAAAGTTAGATGAAAACGTGTTTTACTGGTTTTTTTGCCACGAAAATATTCCTTGTTAATTCGTTGGCAATTCGTTGGTAATTCGATGTAAAAAAATTTTTTTTGCCTATATATAGAAGGAACACTTCATTATAAAAACTACAAAAACAAAAACAAACTCTCTCTTCACCTACAAAAAAAAACTGTCAATATACGAATTACGAAGTTGGATGTATAATCGTAAAGATTCGGAGGGATCGCTGACGAGGGAGTTTCAAGATGGGCTAGAAGGATTCATGTATCAGGCGGGAAGTTTGCAAATTACCGTTGAAAGTGGTATGATGTACTGTCCTTGTCAAAAATGCATGAATAACAAATTTATTCGTATCTCAAAAGTGTGGTCGCATCTATTAAATAGAGGGTTTTTTTCGCACTACTATATTTGGTATAATCATGGAGAAGGGCATGGGGGAAATGTTGCTAGTAGTAGCGGTAATAACCAAGCAGTTAATGCTGATGCTGAGTCAAATAATGTGCATCAAGTTGATGATCATGGTGAATATGGTGATCAGGATAGGATTCATGAGATGGTTACAGATGCATTTCATGAAAACACGGGTACATTTCTAGCTGCTGGTCATGATAGTAATATTTACGACGAGGAACCCAATTTAGATGCGAAGAGATTTTATGATATGTTAGATGCTGCAAATCAGCCACTCTACGATGGATGTAGAGATGGGCACTCTAAATTGTC
>JAHZTW010000140.1:0-63609 GCA_020283515.1 Alliaria petiolata | reverse complement strand
TTTACGACGATTATTATTTTGCTACGAATTTACTACGATTTTTTCCCCTCAATTTGTCACGATTTTACGACGATTATTATTTTGCTACGAATTTACTACGATTTTTTTCCTCTCAATTTGTCACGGATTTACGACGAATTATGTGTCTCGCTATTTAACGACGAATTTACGACGACACTATTAACGACGATTTTACGACGAAATCTGGATCTCCCAACATTAACGAGGAATTTGCGACGAATTTGCTTTCGCGACGATCGATTACCGACGATTGAATTTTCGTGGCAAATTCGTTGCGACTGTCGATTTGCCACGAATTTGCCACGAATTCGGCCCTCGTAAAAAGTATGTTTTCTTGTAGTGTGTGATGAAATTATATTATATGAAAACACATTAGTTTTTTTATTACTATAAATTTTTTTTTTTTTTGAATTTGATATATTTTAAGTTAGTATTAATCTATTTAATTATTAAATTTTCTAATAAATATTATCATTATTAATAGTTTTAAATTTATTTTGTTCTAATAAAAGTTATCAGTCAGCTATTTTAACAAAAATGCTAACTCAAATTTCTACAGCAAACTTAACAAATAAATCTACCGTTTATACCACATAATTTTACTGCAAATTACATCGAATTCCAACATCTAGCGTAACACAACTTTAAAATTATATGTGACCAATCACAGACAATGATTTTAAACTCTGGTGGGCCTGGGCAAACAATAATGTTAATTATTATTTTTCACGTCGTATTTTATTATCTTGAATCATGTTATAGAAATAGAACCAATACATTATCATGGTTTAAGATAGTCCTAGGCATAAAACACGGAATCGAGGAACTGATCCCGAACCGATCCGAAATACAGGATTTGGATCTGGATCTGAATCGTTTAGTTAATATAATCAGAATGGTTTTTTTCAAATTTGTTTCGCTTTTCGGTTCTGTTCGGATAATATCCGAGAACCAAACGAGTACCCTAAAACCCGAAATTAATTACCAAATAAGTACTAATTATATTATTTATATCATATAATTTGTATAATTAATCGAATAATTAATCAAATTATTTCAAATCTTCAGGTTATTTTTTGGTTCGGTTCTGGTAGTACCCGAGATCCAAACGATTATCCAATCAAAATTAATTACCAAATTTAAATAATTAACTGAATAATTATCCAAGTTTTTTCGGGTAATTCAAGTTATTTTCCGCTCCAGATTATTTTCGGTTCTGTAACGGTTCTAATTACAAATCTTGAAACCGATCTGAACCGAAAAAACTTTATAACCCGATAGGATCCTAAACAACCGGATCCGAAAAACCCGAATCCGCATAGATCCGATCCGAACCGACCCATGAATCCGAATACCCATGGCGAGTTTAAGAAGAACGATATAATTGAATAAACGCAATTACATGTTATTTCTTTTCGCATGTAACTTTAATAGGTTATCATATATGTTAGTTACACCTTTTTCTTTGACATAATCCTTTTGTTTGGCTACAAATTTGTTGCATATCATCTGTTGCATTACAATCAGTGTCACACCTAGAAAAATAATAATTAAACATTAGTTTTTAATATTTAAGTAATTAAATTAAAATATATTAAATTTTATTATTATACATCAAATAAAATTATTTTTCTTGAACTAATCAAAGAAAATTATACTTTTTTTTTTAACATCTAAATCCATTACTAGCCCGGAAAATTACTTAAATGATAGATGTTTTGGAGTTTCTATACATATTATTATACATCAAAGAAAATTATACTTTCTATATTTCTAATTGATAGATGTTTTGGAGTTTTTATACTTTTTTTTTGTCAACAGCTTCAGTTCTTAGAACGGCTGAGAAACCCAAGCAGGGGAACTGAATTTACATAATCTAAACGATAAAGGTAGTCTCGAGCACCTCGTGCTAACTTGTCTGCCTTTATGTTTTTTGCGCGTGGGATATGCGAGATTGAGAACGACGTAAACTCCTTCTTGCTTGTCTCGTATTCCTCCAGATGTAATGTGAAAGCCGGCCAGTTTTCTGGTGTAGACACCATCCTCACCAATTCAGAACAGTCTGTGACGAAAGTTACCGTCAGTCTTCTAGCATTGAGCATGCAATGCATATCCCATATCAAAGCTTCCAACTCTGTATGGAGTGGCTAGATGCTCCTTCGAACATTACGGGCTCCCATTAAGGTTTCACTCGTACTAACGCCATAACAATACCATCCCAATCCAGAGTTAACCGTTGTTACTTTCCACGAGCCATCGACCTGACAGCATAATCCAACCGGAGAATGTCGCTGTGCATCCTGATTCAGATGTTGTGGGTGTTCCACTACCTCGTCAGTTTGTGTTAGTTCCCACGCCAATGCTTCCGCTTTCGCGACCCGTAAAACCTCCCGTGGGTCCCGATCTATATTTGAGAATAATTTTTCATTTCTCGCTTTCCAAATATACCATAATAACCATGGATACATCATGAATTCCTCGTCTTTGGGGAGCTCCCAAAACAAATGAGCCATATTGGAATATAATGCATCCGTTGGAAACCTTTGTAACGGCGTAGGGATTGCCGATAAAGCCCATACTTGGAAAGCTGGTGGGCATTCAAAAAGTGTATGGTTTATTGTTTCTCTTTCCGCACCACATCTTCCGCACTGAGGATCACAATTGATGCCTCTCCTGCTGAGCCGATCCGTAACCGCTATACATCCCGAAAGTACCTGCCATAAAAAGTGTTTCATTTTCGGTGGACATCTAACCTTCCAAACGTTTCCTTGAAGTTGTCGGATATCCGGTCCATAAAAAATCAGTGGATCTCCATCTGTGGGAAATTCCTGTTCTGTTGTGTAACCAGACTTGACCGTATATTGACCCGTTTTTGTGTAGTGCCAACTGAGTAGATCTTGCCGATGTTCCTTAGTAGTGGGGATCCTAGTAATGAGTGGAATATCCTCTGGAACAATAAGTTGTTGAAGTAGTGGTAAATTCCATGTTGATGTCACAAGGTCAATTAATTGACTCACTATTAGCTCATGGTACAAATTACATGTTGCTGATCTCGGGCGAGATGCTGGTATCCATGGATCATTCCATACAGAGATAGAGTGACCTGAACCAACTCTTTTAATGAGCCCTTTTTGTACCAGAGATCGAGCAGGGATAATACTCTTCCATCCATAGGATGGAGAGTACGATCGAATAGAGTCCATTGGGGTTCTGTTTCTGAAATATCTCCCTTTGAAGACCTTTGAGAATAGAGATTCTGGATGATCTATAAGACGCCAAAGCTGTTTGGCGAGGAGTGCTGTATTAAAATCCTCGATGACCCAAAAGCCAAGTCTGCCCTCAGCCTTCTTTTTGCATAGCTTTTTCCAGGCTAGCCAATGCATGCCCCGTGATGTTCCGTTGTTGCTCCACCAAAATTGTGCAACCGTGCTAGTGAGCTTCTTAGTGACCGTCTTTGGGAGCCGAAAACACGACATCGTGTATGTCGGCATTGCAGTCGCCACTGACTTTATCAATATTTCCTTTCCTCCTTTAGACAATAATCGGGATGTCCATCCGTTTACTCGTTTCTGTTGACGTTCTACGAGGAAATTAAAAATCTTGGTTTTTGCGCCTCCAAGGCATTCAGGTATGCCAAGATATGTCCCCATTCCGCTGACATTCATTATGCCCAAACTTTGATGTATTTCCGCCTTATTGCTATCATCCACCGTATGTCCAAATTGCACCGAAGATTTATCAAAGTTTATTTTTTGCCCTGACACCGCCTCGTATTGGTGTAAAATATTGAGGAGTGCATGCGTTTCCTCTCTATTTGCCTTACAGAAAAATAAACTATCATCCGCAAAAAGCATGTGAGATACCGGCGGACTCTCTCGCGCAATTTTCATTCCGGTAATTAAATTTTCCCTTTTCGCTTTCCTTAAATTTGTGATTAAGACCTCTGTACATAGGATAAAAATATAGGGGGATAAGGGATCTCCGTGTCTAAGCCCCCGTTTTGGTTTGATATTTCCCCTTTGTTGACCGTTAATAAGAACCTTATATTGCACTGACTGGATACACCACATCATCCATGTAATCCATTTTACCGCAAATCCCATTTTCCGTAGTAGATGTTCTATAAAAATCCACTCGACTCGGTCGTATGCTTTACTCATGTCCGCTTTCACCGCCATATACTCCCTCTTGCAAGATGTATTCGTTCGGAGACCATGAAACATCTCTTGGGCAATTAGAATGTAATCCGAAATAAGTCTCCCAGACACGAAGGCGGATTGAGTCTCCGAGATCAGCCGGGGTAACAATCTTCGCAGTCTTTGACACAAGACTTTTGAGATAATTTTGTAACCCACATTACATAAACTAATGGGTCGCAATTCCGTCATGCGAGTGGGTCTATCTGTTTTAGGAATGAGACATATATTTGTCATGTTTAACCGTTGATCAAAAGCTCCCTTTGATAAGAAATTGTTGACCATTTGGGTCACGTCCTCCTTTATGAAATGCCACGATTTCTGAAAAAACAGAGCGGTCATCCCATCCGGTCCTGGAGCCTTCTCTGGGTGCATCATGAAGAGTGCTATTCTAACCTCCTCCTTCGTTGCCTCTTTTGTTAATATCTCATTTTCGTTCTCCGATATTTTCGTATCTATTTCTCCAAGCACCTCCTCAAAAGATGTTGGGGAAGTCGACTTAAATAAATCATCAAAATACTCCACCGCTACTTTTTCCACTTTACTTTCACCTGATACCCAGACCCCCTCTTTGTTATGAAGGCCAACAATCCTATTTATAGTCCTACGCTGTTTTGTCATCGCATGATAAAATTTCGTATTCAGATCCCCACTTCTATTCCATAGGTTCCGACTTTTCTGTTGCCAGAATTGTTCCTCGTCCTTGTAAGCCTCATGGAGCTTCCTCGTTACTTCGTTTAACTCCTCTTGAGTGCGAGAATCATCATTCTGTATTTCCTCGAGTAGCCGTTGTAATTCCAAAATTTTATCTTTCCCATATGGTTGATTTTCTTGTCTCCATTTAGATATTTCATGCCGACATTTACCGAATTTGTCCACCAATGTTTGAGTTCCATTGCCCGGATCATATTCCCATCCTCGTGCAATCGATTCCATCAACCCGTCTTGTCCCATCCATCTCTTATAGAACCTGAATTGTCGTCTCCTTTTTGCGATTTTTGCCTCAATCGTCACTACTATTGGTCTATGGTCAGATCCAATCAATCGTAGATACTCGACATAAGATTGCGGGAACCTATCATGCCATTCCTCTGAGGCCATAGCTCGATCTAACCGACATCTTACTATTTTGCCACTCTGTCTACCTCGCCAAGACAAAATATTTCCGCGGGAAGGAAAATCTAAGAGTCCGCAATTAGTGATCATTGTGTTAAAATCTAAAAACGTCGAAGCCTGTCTAATCCTCCCTCCTTGTTTCTCATGGTTTCCTGGAATTTCATTAAAATCCCCGATTAAGAACCATGGTTCCGATCTGGTTGTCCCGGTTCTTGTAATTCTTTCCCAAACTTGATTCTTATTTTTTTGTATTGGATCTCCATAAACAAAAGTTAAATAATTTAGTTGACCTTCAATCATTGCCTCAATATCAATTATTCGATTATTTGAGAATAATACTTTAACATCGTAAATATCAATAAAAAATAATGCAAGTCCTCCGCTTGCTCCAACCGGTTCAACCGTAAACAATTTATTGTACCCGAAATGTAACTGAAATTGTTGTAAAAAATTAAAACACTGTTTGGAGTTTTTATACATATTAAGAAAACATTAAAACTTGACTATAAATGCATCATTTTTTGTGATTTACAATTTCATACAACTTTCAACCAATAGTAATTCAATAAATTTAAAATCCTCACGCAGAGAGGGTTCGATGACATAAGAGAATTTATGAAAGTTCGCCCTAATTTTGGTTTTCTCTTTAACACAAACCCCGAGGCCGTTAAGATGTGAAACTCTTCTCCACAGCATGAGTCTCCGATCTCGTCTATCCTCCAGTCGTGATAGCTTCTAGCTACCCTGAAGTGTCGCTCGACTGGTCACTTGCCTCGACTCGCCGGACGATGCTTCTCCCTCCGTCTGCTCCTTTTTTCGATGAGTCCTTTCTCCTGATCCGAGCTTTTTCGGCGTGCTTTTTCTTCCCAGGCTCGACGTCCCTCGCCTCCCCATGGCACCGTTGTTGCAGTCTCACCTTCGAGTAAGCCTCCTCCCTTCGAAACCGCCATATATGGGGTTGGTGAACCCTCTTGATCCACCGGACCCCCTGACTCTCTAGACGTCTATGTATCTCGGCCATCACCGGATCTAGTCCTTTTGCCTTATCTTTTGCTCCGCCGGATAATCATTCTCCCCTATGCCGAAAGTTTCAAGAAATGTTATCTTAATATATGGTACCGCCGGCCATGCAATCAGTTCTGACGATGGTGCCACCTCTCCTTCGTCCATGTCCACCTTTGCAGTGGCTTCCGTTTTCACCTCCATCTTCCTCAGCTTCGACCTTCTGAAACTTGTCTTCCTACTCCTCGCCGGTGAAAGGACTTCACGACAGTTTGTTCCTGACTTGGATTTCACTCTCATTATGTTCCAGCGTTGTAGTTTGATGGACAGGGCCCAAACAGTTCTCGAAGTAAGCCCAGATCCTAAGTTCTCCTTATCACTAAAGTTCGAGTACGTGTTACTTCTTTTCTTCCTTTGGGAGATAATCTTTTCACCATCTTTTCCAAGAGGGGATAGAAACAGTTCGTCAAGGGAAAATCTAGAGAAGCCGATCAAATTTTCACACCAGTTACAAGCGGTGGTACCCTCTGAAGTTGTGGCGTCTCCTTTGTTGAGTAATAAGAGCTATATTGTCACTCTTTCACAGGGTATGGAGTTTTTTGTCTCTTGATTATTCTCGTCAACATATTCCGGCAAGGTTTTTTGGTGGACCTGGACCGTGTTATTCTGTCATTGGGATTTTTAGCCAAATTTGGCCCATCTAAGGGCATATCATTTTCCTCTTCATGGGAGAGAACCATTCAACTATTCTTTTCTGTTGTAGAGAATATTGTTAAACGCTCAGCCATGATGGTATTACGAGCTAACAGTTTCGTTCACTTGCCTCTAATGGTAGAAGAACTAGCGCTTTTGAAAATGCTTTCGATTATTTTCTATGAATATAACCAACTATCTATTTTTATTATGCTTTGTATTTCAATTTTTGCATCAATTTTGGATTCCTTGTATGCTGGATTTCTTTTGATTGTATTCGCGTTCTAAGTTTAATATAAGAGTTTGTCGGAAAAAAAAAAATAATTCAATAAATTCAATTGTAGGCTTGTAGCTAATGTCTATGACTTTGCTTCTGATTCAACAATTCCGAAGCTTTATTCTTTTCAGCGATTAATGTTGGTTATTTGTAACCCGGATGATAAATTATGAACTTGGATAATGATTGAATCGCGCACGAGGACACTTTCCTTAAAGAGTATTTCGACCCTTATTAAGCTTTGGGTTACACGAAATCCCTTGTAGGATAAGACAACCAAAGTTCTCTCTTGTTCTAGGCAAAGATACAAGAGACACACTAGAGTTCTAGTGCTTTTATGTGTTTTTCCAAAGATCTTTAATGATCTATTGGAACAATGAATCTCTCTCTTTCTCTTTTTCTTATTTCTCTGTTTTTTTGTAACTGTTTCTTGTTGTGAAGCGAACAACTCCTTTTATAGGAAACCAAAGGTTACCTCGAAAGATTACAATGGTTGGTAGAGTTGCAATTGTTGGTCACCAACAGTTGCAATGGTTAGTCACCGAAGGTTGTAACCATCAACACAACAGTTGCAATGGTTAGTCACCAAAGGTTATAACCATAAACACAACAGTTGCAATGATTCATTTAAACGGTTGCAAATGTTCATTTAAGCGGTTGCAACAGTTCGTCAACGGTTACAACGATTCACTTAAATTTCCAACATTCCTCCCCCATTTAAGTGTAATCATAGATTCATTAAATTAAATAAACAACACATAAATCAAACTCATGCATAAATGAAAATGTCGTAACGATTGAATTTTCATCTTAGTGATATTACACATTCCAAATGCCCGAGAATCAGGATGTCCTATGGATTGAATCCTCTCAACTCATTTGGGCACATGAAGATAATACACACACAAATTTCCACACTACTCTAAGTGTTTATACTTGACACTATTATAAGCCATGTGTCCCTATCCATTCATGAGTGCATACAAAGCCAAGTCCTAGCTTCTTGAAGCGGCTGCACTTCACACTCATATAGGTAGATATTTTAATCGTGCATCTGCAAAATACACTTTTTCAAAATACTTATTAAGAAAAAATTTCAACCTATCTCTTTCTTGCAGTTCCAAGCACATTCTTTGGGATGATATAAAACATGTGCTTCAATCTTTAAGTGTAGGCTTTCCACATTGAATTCAGCCTCTAACGTCGTATTAGAGGGGAATTGGGTATCCCATCACCAAAGATTTCAAATGGACTTTAAGCCCATCCCTTTAGCTGACTTAGTTACCAAGTCCCTAGCTAATCCTTTTGTCAAGTGATCCGCTAGATTCTGCTGAGACCGAACAAATGCTATGGTAATCACCCCATGAGTGATCAACTCACGTACCCCGCTATGTCTAACGCCCAGGTGTCGCGACTTACCATTATACACTTGGCTATAGGCCTTAGCCAATGTAGCTTGACTATCACAATGGATAGATATCGGTGATACTGGTCTCGGCCACAATGGAATCTCGTAAACTAAATTTCTTAGCCATTCTGCCTCTTTACCGGCAGCCGCTAATGCTACAAATTCAGATTCCATAGTTGAACTTGTAATGCAAGTTTGCTTCTTAGAAGCCCATGAAATGGCACCTCCCCCAAGTAAAAACACCCAACCACTTGTAGATGAATGATCTTCCACGTTGGTGATCCAACTTGCATCTGAATACCCTTTTAGTATCGAAGAAAATCCATCATAAGATAAACCATAATTTATGGTTCCTTTCAAGTACTTCAGCACCCGTTTTAAGGCTTGCCAATGTTGAGTACTAGGATTACTAGTGTATCTACTCAACCTTCCTACATCATAAGCTATATATGGCCTGGTGCTCGTCATGGCATACATTAAGCAGCCAATTACTTGTGAATACTCGAGTTGTGACACTGCTTTTCCCATGTTAGGCATAAGCTTCACACTCGCATCCATGGGAGTGCTCATTGGAGAACAATTCTCACATTTGAACTTCTTAAGCACTTTCTCAATGTAATGAGATTGTGTCAAAGATATTTTTTTGCCTTCACGTTTGATTCGAATTCCAAGAATCACATCTGCCTCTCCCATGTCTTTCATGGCAAAACTTGATGACAAAAATGCTTTTGTAAGTTCTACTTGTCTAAGGTCGGTGCCAAAGATCAACATGTCATCAACATATAAACAAATGATTACTCCATTACCGGACTTATCAAACTTGCTATATAAACACTTATCCGACTGATTTAACTTAAATCCACTTGATAAGACAACCTCATCAAACCTTTGATGCCACTGCTTAGGTGATTGCTTTAGCACATACAATGACTTTATTAACTTACACACCTTATGCTCATTGCCAGGCATAATAAAACCTTCAGGTTGTTTCATATACACCTCTTCTTCCAAAATGCCATTCAAGAATGCCGTCTTGACATCCATTTGGTGAATCACAAGATCATTAATAGCGGCTAAAGCAATCAATAACCTTATAGAAGAGATCCTAGCAATTGGTGCATATATCGAAATAATCAATACCTTCTCTTTGTTTAAAGCCTTGGATAACCAATCGAGCTTTAAACTTGTCAATCGTTCCATCGACTTTCATCTTCCTTTTGAAGATCTACTTGCAGCCCAAAGGCTTGCAACCGTATGGGTGATTCGATAAGACCCAACATATTATTTCTCATGATAGAGTTCATCTTATCATTTACTACTTTTTCCAGAATGCAACATCTTAAGAATTAATACCATCGTCATAAGTCCTAGGATCATTATCAATATGATAGCACTATGAGTATTGGAAACCAATCTCATTTCTTTTCTTTTTTTAATTCAATTATGGTGCGAATCGATACAAAATCAATAGGTTCTATGACATAGAATCTATAACCTTTTAAATGCTCATCATATCTAATAAAGATGCAATCAATGTCTCTTTCTCTAGAATTCTTTCTTTCAAGCAGCAATCACTTAATGTTGTTCATACACATTCTAACCCAAATAAATTACATTCTTAATCTACTCAATTCAAGAAGAATCTAGAGAAATTTATTTTCAAAGTTGGACATACCAAACTCATTTTATTGCATAAACAAATATGCATTTTTCAGACAAATTAGAAATTGACACGTGTCGGTTACTTTTCATCTTCTTCCTAACACATTGTTTCACTACAATTCTGCCGAAACTTTCGACCCCTATATCTCTCTAAATACGTAACCAAATCAAGTGTTCTATATACCTATAGAAAGATAATTCTAATATCTACACGCGGACACCAAGATCACGCAATTCAAAATTTTCTACAGAGAGATATGAACGAAACAATATTATTGGTTTTCACACTATTTATCCAAATTCATGCAACCTATTGCGGTTCTCTACGAGATATTTTCCAGAAACATTTAAGCAAATATGATGAATATTTCTCTACGATATATTTTCCAAAAATATTTTCTATAAATATTCAAACCAATATGATGAACACTTATGCATAGTTTCTATTCATTTCATTTTGTATACACGGATTCACCATTTTCAATCATTCTAAGCATTAACCGTATCCTCTAGTTCACAGTGTGACTAACACATATCGCTTAGCCTGGTTTAACGATGATTATGTATTGGTATCTGAAAACAGACGCAGAGATCAAGGAAAAAATCACAGACAAAAATCAACATTTTGTCACCGTTCAAGCCATTCTTGTTGATGTCTTCAAGGTTTCTCTCTCTAAAACTTATACAGCTTTCCAAACTTTGATGTCATCTCTCGCACAGACACACTAGCCATAGTTCACAAGAAAGTACTCTTTAAGATTGTTGGTTATTTGTAACCCGGATGATAAATTATGAACTTGGATAATGATTGAATCGCGCACGATGACATTTTCCTTAAAGAGTATTTCGACCCTTATTAAGCCTTGGGTTACACGAAATCCCTTGTAGGATAAGACAACCAAAGTTCTCTCTTGTTCTAGGCAAAGATACAAGAGACACACTAGAGTTCTAGTGCTTTTATGTGTTTTTTCCAAAGATCTTTAATAATCTATTGGAACAATGAATCTCTCTCTTTCTCTTTTTCTTATTTCTCTGTTTTTTTTTGTAACTGTTTCTTGTTGTGATTTTCGCAAAGCCAACAACTCCTTTTATAGGAAACCAAAGGTTACCTCGAAAGATTACAATGGTTGATAGAGTTGCAATTGTTGGTCACCAACAGTTGCAATGGTTAGTCACCGAAGGTTGTAACCATCAACACAACAGTTGCAATGATTCACCAACAGTTGCAATGGTTAGTCACCGAAGGTTATAACCATAAACACAACAGTTGCAATGATTCATTTAAACGGTTGCAAATGTTCATTTAAGCGGTTGCAACCGTTCGTCAATGGTTACAACAATTAGTCTGATCGTTGACCTAACATTTGATTATATTAAAACTAAAAATCCAAAATGCATTTAAGACCATACGGTGGAAAGTAACTAACTCTGCTGAAAACGCAATTTTGATCTCGAACCAATTAGGATTTAATTGGTTAGATGGAGAAAGGATAATATAATGGATTCTGTGAAAATGTTCTACGAAAGATAAAGGGAACGGTTACAAAGAACCAGTATATTTTTTTTGTCAAAGAAAAAAGATCAGATAACTTCAAAACCAATATAATCACCATCAACTTATAATTCGCTAGTTAACAGTGACAATATTTGCTATTGCTTTCATGCTTTGCGACTAGAAATCGTGAATTAATTATTTGAAACGATGCTCATAATGAGTAACATGAGTTCCGTATCATTTTGTTGAGATTATTAGACGAATAATTTGAGCATACCTGCTTCATGGAATCGTAATCCTTTTTTTTTTTTTTTTTTTTTTTTTTAGGGCCTTCGTAATCCTTAAGTTGTAAAGGGTAAAGTTGTTTCAGACCCTGCCACCCTGGTAAGGTTTTGAAACCAGAGATTTCATTTGTCTGGCACAGACAAGCACATCGAAGCATATTATTTTTGAATTCTGATAAAAAAAAAAATTTATCACATCAAATCATGTCAAAAAATTAAAATATGGTAATATTCTAATTACGTAGGAAACATTAATCAAAATAATATAATATAAGAAACAAAATTGGTAGTAACTGAACTACTAAAATCTAACCTTACGGTTTCGAAGGTTAAAAATCTTAGAAAAATGATTAAAAAAGCATATGAAATTTTCCATCTAATATTAACCGTGGTCACGTGGTCAAAAAATAAAAATCTTAGAAAAGCATGACCTCTAATTGCCGCAATAAAAACACGATAAAGAAATTAGATACCTGAAGAGTGGGTGGAGAATTTAAATATTTACTAGGAAGTAGTCTGCACGTGCGTGCAGGTTACATTTTTATTATAAAAATATGTAATTGTATAATTTAGATGTATGAAAAATATACGTTTACTATTGTATGTTTAATTTTTTTAATGTTTCGGTTTGTTTTTTTTAAATATAACATATCTTGGTTTAAGTAGTGATGTTGTTTATTTTGTAATTTTATATATTTTCATATTAGTAGTTTAATTTAAAATTTCATGTGGATGAATGTAATATGTATGAATGCATTTGAAATTTTGGTTATGTTAGATTTTTTTGATTTAATTGTTAATTGATGATATTTGATTTATGTGTATTTGATACATGAGATCTAATAGTAATTTTGTTGAAGTGAACAATGTGCGGGTTACATGTTTATTTAAAAATGTAACAATGTGCGGGTTACATGTATATTTATTGTTTGGGTTTATTTAGTTTGAGTAATAACTGCAAATGTAACAATGTGTGGGTTACATGTTTATTTAAAAATGTAAAAATTGTAAAATTTAGATGTATAAATGTTTTAATTTTAATATTTTTATTGTTTGAATTTTTTTGAATGATTAATTTATTTATTATTTTGTTTTGTTTAGTTTGAGTATATTATATGCCGGTTTAAGTAATGTTACACATTTTTGCTATGGTATGTAATTGCACATTTAGTAGTTTAGATTTAAAACTTAAAGTGTACTTGTAAAAGTGAAGAATTTTTGATCTATTAGACACTACAATTTTACTGAAATGAATGAATTTGAAATTTTAATTTTGTTTGGTTTTCTGATTTTTTTTTTATTTGATTATATTTTATTTATGTATATTTTATACATAATATAAAATTATTTTTTTTATTAAAGTGAGAAAATCAGAAAATCATTTTTTCATTTGAACATTTTTAAAACAAATAATTACCACAAATCAATTTTACAAAATGATTGGGCCATTCAAAGATTATGCTATTATCTCTACTTAAAATTTTCTAAATTTTGGTGGATGACCACCTCACCCCCTTTTCCCTTACTGTCTCCGCCTCTGTTTGTAATTTACAAACCCATTAAGTTTTATTTTTGGTATACATGGACAATATACTTTATCCAATTTTAATTCGTTGTGAAGATTTGTTACTATTTTTATCTGTTTTTTTTTTAATTTTTCAATCCAGCCCTGAAATCCTTTTATATTTGAGTTAATTAGGTTTATGAACAGAGTTATATACTTTTTTTACCAAAATTTCCTTCTCGTCAAAATCGTCTCATTATGTTCTATTTATGATCTCGAATTTCAATATCTTATAGAAATATATTTTTGTAAGAGATGTATTATTTTGGTGTAGATGTATAATATTTTTTTTTTAATATAGAAACCCATTAAGTTTTATTTTTGGTATACATGTATTAAATACTTTACTAAATTTTAACCCCCTGTGAAGATTGGTTACTATTTTTTATTTGTTTTCTTTTTTATATTGTCAATCTAACTCAAATATATTTGTGTTAGTTATGTTTATTAACAGAGTTATGTATTTTTTTAGCAAAATTTTCTTCTCATCAAAATCGTCACATTATGTTATATTTCTAATCCCAAATTTTGATTTTCTATAAAAATACATTTTCGTATGAGATGTATTATTTTGGTGTAAATGTATTATATTTTTGTTTATAATATAGAAACTCATTAAGTTTAAATTTTTGGTATACATGTATTATATACTTTACTAAATATTAACTCGTCCGAAAGACGGGTTACTATTTTTGTTATATATATTGTCAATCCAACCCGGAAATGCTCATATATTTAAGTTAATTAGGTTTATAAAAAAGGTATGTATTTTTTTTACCAAAATTTCTTATCGTCTAAATCGTCCCATTACGTTCTATTTCGAATACCGAATTTCAATTTTCTATAAAAATGCATTTTCATATGAAATGTATTATTTTGGTATAAATGTATTATTTTTTTATTTATAATAAAGAAATCCATTAAATTTTATTTTTGGTATACATATATTATATACTTTACTAAATTTTAACCCGTCTTGTCAAAAATATAATATTAGTCATCTAACACACTACTTTATACGGAAGCCACTTGATGAGCAAATCTTATTATATAAAGTAAGATGCATCAAAGTTAGTTTTTAACATGATCGTGACACGTGTCAAGCTAATCGATTAGATTTTGACACGTGTTAAAAAAAATTAAACCAATTAGATTTTAACATAATGTTTACATAAATCTAAAAATTAGTTTAAAAAAAATAATAATAACCTTTTTTAGATTACTAATACAAAAAGGAAAATAAAAAAATCGAAACTGTAAATAAGGGAATTAAAAAAAGGAAAACAAGTTTTTTTATGTTTTTCATTTAAGTTAAGTAAATTGTATGATCAATTACTAATACTAAAAGGAAAATCAAAACTTTATTTTTGAAATTAGAAAACGAAAATAAGTTTTTTTTTATTACTAATACCAAAAGAAAAATAAAAAATCAGAAAATGTAAATAAGGAAATTTTAAAAAGGAAAACAAGTTTTTTTATGTTTTTCATTCAAGTTAGGGAAATTGTATGATCAATTACTAATACTAAAAGGAAAATCAAAACTTTATTTTGAAATTAGTAAAGGAAAAGAAGTTTCTTTTTTTTTAAAAAGGAAAACAAGTTTTTTTATGTTTTTCATTTAAGTTAAGGAAATTGTATGATCAATTACTAATACTAAAAGGAAAATCAAAACTTTATTTTGAAGTTAGAAAAGGAAAAGAAGTTTTTTTTTAATTACTAATACCAAAATAAAAATCAAATATCAAAAAGGCAAATAAGAAAATTAAGAAAAAGGAAAATAAGTTAGATACGATTTAAAAAATAAAAAATTCAAATTTATCAATTTAAATTACAAAAGTAAAATAAAATCAAATAGGATATATTTCAATTTAAGAAACATAAAATAAAATAAAATGATCTATTCCAATTTAAGAAAAGAGAAAGGAAAACAACAACAAAAAATTAGATTAGGTAAGATATATTTCAATTAAAAATTATAAATTCCAGATGCTAATGATATGACATTAGACAATGATGAGGTCAATGAGAAAAATGATAGCAAAAATCATGTAGATAAAATTTGATGCGAATCTTGAGAAGCATAACTTCTATAGAGAGCAGAGAGATCATATACGAGAGAAACAAAAAAAAATTAAAAACAAAAAGTAAATTTTATTAATTAGGATATATTTCAATTAAAAAAAAAATTTAGATGCTAATGATATGACATTAGACGATGTAAGTTAATACATTATATCATATTGTGTGAACTAAATCAGTTTATCGATTTAGATTTCGATACGTGTTCAAAAAATAAATGTCAAATTTATTGATTTAGATTACAAAAGTAAAATAAAATAACCAAAATATATTTAATTTAAGAAAAAGAAAATAAAAACAAAAGGATCTATTTCAAGAGAAAAATAAAAACAAAAACAAAAAGTAAATTAGATTAACTAGGATATATTTTAATTAAAAAAAAAAATTCTAGATGCTAATGATATGACATTAGAGGATGAAGAGATCAATGAGGAGGAGGATATCAAGAATCATGTAAAGAGGCTTTTGATGCGAGTCTTAAGAAACATAACTTTGCTAGAGAGTAGAGAGATCATATAAGAGAGATGAATGTGAAGAGAAAGAGAAACTTTATTTGTTTGAAGAGAGTTAATGGAAAGATCTTTAACATACTCAAATGACTCAGATTAAATACTCATGTTTTCAACGCATCGGAACCGAAAATGATAGTTGATAAAGTTTGTGAACTATATGAGAAGTAGGGTAAAGGTTGCTTAGGATCCGCAACAGTTCTGAGTTTTAAATATTTTAATTGAAAATAAATGAGAATTAAAATAAATAAATAGCTTTTACGTTTTGATTTTGTGTTTTTCATATATGTTTTTAGTAGTGATCAGATTTTGCATTTCATTTACTTAAAAAAATAATTTAACGGGTTTTAAATATTATTATTATAATACGTGGATCCTAATCTAGATTTTAATTATGATAAATCTAATTATAATAAAAGTAGGATAATTAATTCGGCAAAATTTTAGAATAAATAAATAAATGTATATATATGATCGTGACACATGGCAAGTTAATCAATAAAATTTTGACAAGTGTCAAGTTTATCGATTTAGATTTCGATACGTATCTCGGTAAAATATTATATTTTAAAGAAAAAAGGAATTTCCAAAAACAATTGTCAAATTTATTGATTTTAATTACAAAAGTAAAATAAAATTAACTAGAATATACTTCAATTTAAAAAAAAATCTAAACAAAAAGTAAACTAGATTAACTAGGTTATATTTTAACTAAAAAAAAAAAAAATTCTAAATGCTAATGATATGACATTAGACGATGATGAGCTCAATGAGGAGGATGATAGCAAGAATCATGTTGAGAAACTTTTGATGTGAGTCTTGAGAAGCATACTCTAGAGAGCAGAGAGATCATGTACGAGAGAAACAAAAAAAAAATTGATTAACTAGGATATATTTCAATAAAAAAAAATTAGATGCTAATTAATGATATGGCATTAAATGACGGTGAGCTCAATAAGGAGGATGATATCTAGAATCATGTAGAGAGGCTTTTGATGCGACTCTTGAGAAACATAACATCTCAAGAGAGGAGAGAGATCATATAAGGGAGATGAATGTGAAGAGAAAGAAACACTTTATTTGCTTGAAAAGAGTTAATGGGGAGATTGTTAACATACTCGAAGGACTCAAATTGCATACTCAAGTTTTTAACGCAGCGGAAAATAAAAAAGATAGTCGATGAAGTGTGTGAACTATATATAAAAGAAGTATGTTTAATGTTGTTTAGGACCTCCAACAGATTCTGTGTTTTGAATATTTTAATTGAAAATAAATAAAAATTCAAATAAATAAATAACTCTTAGGATTAGAATTGTGTTTTTCATATTTTTTTCAATAGTGATAAGATTTTGTTTTCTATTTTATTACTAAAATATTCTAATGACTTAATCTGCATATACGCGGATCCCAATATAGATTTTAATTATGATAAATCTAAATATGATAAAAGAAGGATAATTAATTCGTCAAAATTTTAGAATAAATATATATATATATATAAAGAATTAAAAAATAAACATAATTCATATAAGAGTAATAAAACATATATATATATCTGGAAATATTAATAAAAGTAAATTTTATTTTTCTTTACGGATTATTAGATTTTATTTTTAATTTATTTTTACGGTTTTAAAATATTTTATTAAAAATCCGCATATATGCGGGTCCAATTCTAGTAACCATATAAATAGAAAAAAAGAACTATATAGCGATAAAAAGACTTCCTTATTTTGACCCGCCCTCAAGGGCGGGAATATTTTTTAGACTAACTAAGGTTAGGAAAATATATTGTAGAAATGATATATAGAGAAATTGTGGCTCTTCAAGGTTCGTTTTTTTTTTTTTGGTTAAAATTTTTAAAATTAAGGAAGTTTTTTTTATTCAGATTGAAGAGAAAGATTATATTAATTTTTTGGGTAAGTTATATATCCGTTTAAACCGTATATAAGAAATATGAGATAAAGTAATAGATTTGTTTTTGTTTGTAAAATATAAAGTTGGTGTTTGGTAGAGTTTGTTGATGTGTACAGGTAAAATCATTTTTTAGACCCATCCCAGACCTGTCATTGACCCGGTAAAATCGGTGCCCCTCATAGGACTCTTCAATTTGGGTATCAGCTCGGTTTTGGTTCGGTTTTCTCTGTTTTTTGATTTTTTAGTTAGTAAAAAATAACTACCATTCTAAAGCCATATCTATTAAGTCTTGGATTCGATTTGGATACCTTAAGTTTTCAATTTATTCGGTTTTTAACCAACACCAAAAGTTTTATTTGGTATAATGTGGATTTTGATTTTTCATACAAAATTAAAAATAGTAGTCAATTAAAAAGGGTATAAAACATGTAAAAATAAAACTAAAAAAATAAAGCTTTTGTCTTATTTTAAAATAAGTTCAACTCTAGAATTTATCAAATAAAATAAAAAATAAAGAAAAACAGAAGCACTCAATCACTTGTTTTTAAAATTTTAGATTTTGATAAAGATTTTACTACCACTCGAAGTAAATGAAAAGAATGGCAATAGAGATAGCCGAGATTGGTTGATGTGACCATATGCTATAATTTTAATGTGTATTTTGAAATTAGAATGTTAACTTGATGATTATCATTATGTAAGACGTCCACATCTTTATTGGTCTTTTATTTGTTATTGTTTTAAATTTATAAAATATTTATATATGGTTGATTGTCAAGGCTTTTAAAAATCCGATAAGGTAGGTATACAAATCCGATAAGGTAGATAATATTTTTGAAACCAATATTAACATAAATACAAAGGCTCACAATCTCTCATAACCTCGGAAATTACCATAACAACCTAAAAATCAAAATAACTTCCAAAATGTTTGCTTGATTTATACACCATATTTTTTAAAACAAAATAACATAAATACAAAATTCATTAATATATTGACCCGTGGTTGAACATGTAATCTTGTTTTTTTGGGTCGAGTTAAAAACATTGGGTAAAATATTTAATTAAAATTAAGTCATGTACTGGATATGAAGTTTAAAGAAAATAATTATATGAACTATTTTTTTCAAATAAAAATCTTTAATATATATTATTAATTTTTAAAAGGTGAAACATCTCATACGAAATATAAGTTGTCTTTTCTTATTGAACATGGTTTAATATGTTTTTTCTAATTTTGACTTGAGAAAGATGTAAACTTACTTATAACTTTATAACTTTATAAGTGAAATATATCTAGGTTTCTCATTTATTTTTTCTGACAATTTTTATTTCCTAATATGATAAAAAAATATTTGAAGAGATATTCGCATTAAAAACATTCTCCAAGATAACAAATTAAATAATTGGATATTCCGATTTTATTCAAAACAAAAATTTACTTATAATATAAATTCCATAATCTTAGGAACCAAATTAGTTAAAAGATATTCGTTCTATATTCAAAATGAATATCTGTTTATTAATGAAAATTTACCTAAATTTATGGATATGAGTTTTTCCTGAGAAATATTTGTTAATAATTAAGAAATTTCCAAAACTAATTGTCATTAGAAAAGTATATTCCCTAAAAAAGTTTTTAATAAACGAATTACCAATTTATACGGTAACACGATCATAGCCATTATCGATTTATATTCGATTTATAATTACCAAAACTAATCCCTAAAAAACAGTAACATGAACACATTCGTTAAACAGGTCTCGAGATGATTCATAATTCGATTAAAAAAAAAATGGTGATAGTAAAAAGAACTAACCAGTTTGTTGAATGATAACCGGCGATTGTGGCCACTTTAGCCAAAGTTAGTCTCCATCTCAAAATGTCTGCTTTCCTCTTCCCTGCACAAGTTTTCCGAAAGACCCTACCGAAATATCAGGTCAGCTTTTTAACGTCGGCTGGATAAACTTAATAGAAAATAACCATCACTATTAGACCCAACTCTTTCCTACAACTCATGATCTCGGCCAATTCGTTTAGACACCATGTCGAGGAAGCATAGTTTCTCGAGAGCACGACAATTGCAATGGTTGATCCTCTGATAGATTTTATGAATCTAGGACCAATCGACTTGCCCCTCTCTATGTTATTATCAATAAATGTGTCGATTGCTTCGCCTTTGAACTCTTTTAGAAGATGACTGAGGAAGCCTCTTCGCACATCTGCCCCGTGGAAGCTCGGAAAGACATCGTATGTGCAGTTGAGATGCACAGATGAAGTAGTTAAAGCGAAAGCAGAGTAATCCGTCATTGCATAGTATTGACTTAATCTGAAATGACTATATCCAATAAATAGCATTGTACCCAAAAGCACGAAGAGCACTCTATCTAGAATGTATTTTCTTAGAGAAGATGAAGCCATTTGAGTGAGATGGAGGAGAGCGATGTTAATCACAATCACAAAAGGTTTCCAAAACGCAATTTGCAGAAAGAAATGATGGAACGGACTTTATTTGGTCAGCTCATGGAAATGGATTTTATTATAAGAGAGACCCTTTAGTTAAGGATGCAGAGTTGTCTCTTTAATCCCTTGATTAGAAAAAAGACCGATGAATGTCAAAGATTGTTAGTTGGCCAAAAGTAAAAAAAAAAAGAGAGAGTATATTTTGTATTTGATCCAATGGAAACAAAATATCAAATGATTGATGAACCAAGAATCAGTCATATACAACAACAAATTAAGAAAAAACATGTGTAATCTCATTGTGTCATGAGAAGTAACACCAAGCCACTCATCACCAAACACAACCTAACCAGCGAACCATAGCTATAATCATAATGACCAGAGGATGGCTCTCCGATCTGAATCGGGAAATTACAATGTCCTTGAGAAATATTCTGCGTAAGCCCATCGAAATCGCACGCTTGAGCTTCTTGGTTTTGCACTTGGAAATACATATTCAACGCGTAAGACACATTCCCATTCGCATCAAGATTGCAACAAGACGATCCGTAGCCCAAAGCGGTACAATCCGAGAGCGAGCACGCGTAGTCTATGTTATCTCCAAGCTTACTGATATTACCACGACTGTTAGGATTAAACATACACCACTGGTTTAGAAAATACTGAACGTTTTGAGCTCCTGTCAAGAACTTTTTCTGACCTTGTCCCTGAAAATCAACCGGGAACTTCGCTTGTCCGTCGAATTTGAATATCCCCCATTCTACATCGAAGTTTCCCGGCGCAACACTTTTGGCATCTTCATCGATAAATCCGAAAAGATAGACCTCAATGTAGCTTTTACGCATTGGGGTTCCAACGTTGTTGGATAACCGAGGAAGCAAACCGGAATAAAACCGTTCCGCGTTTGGAACGTTTGCGTTCTTGTCTCCATCCGTAGGCCAACCAACTTCTCCAACGATCACTTCCATGTCCCCGTGGTTCAACGCGTTTAATGAAGCTAAAAGCATATCAAAATTAACATCGAAGACGTTTGTGTAGATATTTTGGCCGTCAAAAAAGGCGTAATCGAAAAAGAATTTTGACCAAACAAACAAAAATTAAAAAAAAACAAAAAAACTAAGAACTATGACAATGGATTTTTCAACGGGATATTTTGTTTAAAAACAATACCTTATCGAGTAACAAAACCTTCATATCAAAATTTCACTCTTATTCAGAGAGAAAACCACAAGTATTTTCCATCCCCTAACATACTTTCATCAGCTTTGCGCTACCAGCCAAGGGGATCGGTTCATCAAAGCAATATGAATGGTTTAAATTTTCTCTGGGTCTAGCTTTCACGCAACGGGACAATGTACTCAAGTAAGAATCTGGCAAAACACTATTAGATTAGTGTCTGGCTATGATTTTTTGTTAGGTTTGATAAAACTAAAATAAAAGTAAGAATCCACAGTAGTAGAACATCTACGATGTAAAAAAAAAACCCTCTAACTTGTCTTGGATTTAATAAGAACATGTTAGTAAAACATAAAACATATATAAAACATTGAAAAATTACATGATAGACTTCTCGTGATGAAGAACAATAATTACACCATGTATTTTGATGAATTACTGCGAGTGGATTTTCGAAAGATGTATCTCATACGTATGTTACACAATAAAAAAAAAAAAGAATTGCAGTAGTTTGAAATTTAAAAAAAAAATGCAAAACACAAATCAAAACCAAGGGAAACTACAATCAATTTATTGTGATGGCTGACAAAGATGAAAAAAACCAAAGGAGTGGGTCTTATTATATAGGTAAGATTCAATAGAACTTCTTAAAGAATTTTGAGAAGATAAATACAAAATTTGGAATATAACTAACTTACCAAAATTATAGCCTAAAAATATTAACAAATTTAGGAACTTAAATCTTGGATATTCCATACACAATTGAAAATCTATTGAATATCCTGTATATTAGGCAACTAATGAATTAACAAATTGTAAAACAATTAATTATGCCAATCAACCATATCTTTTATACCATACTGAGATTTTTATGTTTTCAAAAATTAAAAGAAAAAAATTAATGGTTGCATTTATTTACGCAAAATCTAGAAATATTATAAATATTATAAATATCTTTCAAAATCTAGAAATATTATAAATATCTTTCAAAATTTTTGTGCAACTTGGAAAACGAATATGTAAATATAGAATATCTATTGAATACCTTGTATATTAAGCAACTGATGAATTTCAAAATTGTAAAACAATTAATTATGCCAATCAACCATATATTTTATACCATATTGAGATTTTTATGTTTTCTAAAAATAAAAGAAACAATTATTGGTAATAAATAAATAAGATCCTAAATATACGGAAATTAAATGGATGATGAAAAATAATAAGATTTAAAAATCGTATCACACTATTTAAATCTCCATATACATATATATATATATATATATTCGCAATTATTAATGCAAAATATATATTAAATAATTTATTTATTTTATATAAAATTATTTTATATGACATTATTTAAATTAAAATATTTTATATAACATTATTAAAATAATTGATTTATTTGCTATGCTATCAAAGAAAAATTATTTTGTAATCTTTTATTGTTGTATTTCGTTTTATTTTTTCATAAATGATTGTTAATTTTAATAGGAAGATTAGTTAGAACACTATAAATATATTCGAATTTATCATTTTATTAATTTTTATTGATCTAATCGAATCACTGAGTTGACTCAGTAATTTCGTACTATTTTAACCCAATTAAACTTGTTGCCAAACACTTTTTATTCATTAACTCAGTGGTATTTTTCGTAAATAATATGTTTTTTTAGAGTATCTCTAGAAATGTACTTCCAAAATAATATTGTAAAGATAAAGTTTCAAAATTCGTGTCCGTGTTTTACTTTTAGTCCAAGCCCAATGATAACCAACTTATCTATTTGATTGTTTTAAATTGCTTAGACTAAAATTTAATACATATAACAAATTAAATAATAACATTATTAAACTATTTATTTTAATTACAAACTAATTAATGTCCGCGCATTATAATAACTATCTAAGTCTTATTAGATTTAATCGATCATCCTTGAATTTATACCACATTTTAATTAGACGTAGCAAGAGATTCGACAAAAAAAAATATTTATATTTTGATTTTTATGGTGATCTCGTTTTTAGAGAAAAAGCGCAGAACATTAAAAAACTTAGAATTCTATCAAATATGAAACAATCTGAAGGATATGTTGTCCATGAAATAAGAAAACAAAATCTGTAGATTTTTAAAATAGTATGAACTTAAGCAAATTAATACCAAATGGTTGGTGATCTAGTGGTAATGTAAGAATTAATTTTTTTGTACTCGGGTTCAATTCTTTTTGGGACATAAAAGTATTCTTTCAATCGAAATATCTAAAAGGTAAATCTTTAAAATGTAGTGAACAAATACGAGGTTAGCGGTTCAACCGGGGGTCTGAATCAGCAGTTTACAGATTGCTCTAAGTTTTTTCTGAATTTTCCCAAATTTATAAGTGATGGATTTTAACGTGAGAAGTGGTCCGAAATAATAATCGGGTCACAGATTAACCGGGTGAACCGTGCGATCCAACATTGGCTGAAACAATGACATTAATAAACTAATAATATCATGATAGTAAATGATTTCAACATCAATGCATATCATAAATGTATTGCTAAATTTGCTTGTTTCACTGTCCAAACTGCTCTTACCAATCAAAAATCTAAGTTTACTAAGAAGAGACTGACGAACTAAGTCAAGTGAAAGTTCGTCCGGATTGAGATTTTTTATTTTTGGTCAATTCGAAATATTTGTTTCTTAGTTTGAAAAAGAAAACATTCCTATCAATTTAAAAAGAATTAAAAAAACAGGTAGGAGCATTTGTAACTTGTAAGTTAATGTAAGAAGTACCACTTTTTCTTTGACGTGGACAGCCGCCGAAATTGTTGATTTTCGACCGATCGTTTACTTGTTTTCTCCGATGACAACAAATATAACAGTTTGACTACGATTTAACACCTAGTTTTATTTTAATTTATCATTCTACATTTTGGAGAAGTATTTCGATGCACGCGAACGATTTTAATCCAACGTATTAAATACTTCCTCCGTATTTTATTAAGTGTCATTTTAAATTTAGTTTTTTGTTTTTAAATAATTGTCGTTTTCAGTTTTTAATGCAGATTTATAATAAATTTTCCAGTTTTATCCTTATTTTTTAGCTTATTAATTATTCTTATCAAACAAAATGATGTTTTAATGAAGGGTAAAATAGAAAAATTAATGTTTTCTTAATATGTATGAAATATTCTGAAACGACACTTAATAAAAAATAGAAAGAGTATATATTTTCTGTCAATATGAATTAAATACTACTCCCTCTGTTCCTAAAAGAAAGTTGTTTTAGAATTTTTACACATATTAAGAAAACACATTAAAACTTGACTATAAATGCATTATTTTTTGTAATTAATCATTTTCTATAAATTTAAACCAATAGTAATTCAGAAAAATCATTTAATTCTCTTGAAGTTTACAATTTTTCATCATTGATTAAGAAAAAATGCATAGAAAACCTAAAACAACTATCTTTGTGAAACAAAAATAAACTCTAGAACTACTTTCTTTTAGGAACAGAAGGAGTATTTATTAAAGAGTTCTTCGGCTAAGGGCACAAAACTTCTGTCCACGATTTTTATTTTTATTTTCAACCAATTTCATATATATGTATTTGGTATGATTTTTAAACTGTTAAATTAAAGAAATACGGTATATTTAAAATAACTCTTCTAGTGCGTACACATCTGATTTTTTTTGTTCAACCATTTATTTTCATTAATTTCAAATTTTCGGAATACAACAAACTAGAACAGTTACAATAATACAACAATAAAAATAAGAAACAAAAGAGTCTAAAGCATAGAAAATTTTAAAATGGATGTGTTGATAATGCAATGCCAATATTGTGAGAATGCTAAAAATTAGTCACTTGACAATATGACGTTAAGAAACCGCCTAAACCTTAAGATTTCATGGAAACGAGCTCTATTACATATTGTGGTACCGCACAAGCTAACAACACGGTTAGGGGATTGAAAAAATTTCTCGATTTTAAAGCCTGATTTGTTTGATGATTATACCACATAGAGATAAATAGGGAGTCAGCTCTATTCTCTTGCTGACCATAATCATTTTCTAAACAACATGTTTCGAAGATATGATAACCCTATCGATAGTTGATGTGTCGCCATTTTCTCGTTAGTGGTTAATACAAAATCATCCCAATATGCATATACATTCGCTCCATGAATACATCATTTACTTTTAATTATTTCAAATGAGATGAACAAAATACAATTAAACAAAAACAAAATACAATCATTTTCAAGATTATAGTTTTTAAAATATAGTTTTACTAATTTTTTTGACACATTCAATACATATATAAATTTGGGAAATTATACTCAATAGCCATAAAAAAAAAAATCTAAAATCTAACCAATTTTTTTCCCTACCTCTCTCTATCTCTCACTAATAATTTGGTTAGTTTCTTAATTTTTTTTTGTTTTTATGGTTATTCAACAAATTGACCCTATAAAGTTTTCATATTCTTCAAAAAAAAAAAAAAAGATTTGGCTATATTTGTTTTTTGTCAACAAAAATATATTAATATAACATTACTTGGAAACACTTTGGAGTAAAATAACTGTTTTTCTGAATCACAGATTTATACGAAAATGTAACGAAAATAAATCCTCACTTTCCTAGTTCCCAAGCTTTTTCTTCCACACAATTACACAAATCGACATCCTCTTCTTCATCGTTCATACTGTACGCATACACTCTCTCTACTACTATAAAAACCAAATCTCTACGCAAAGCGAATCTGGTCTCTGTATACTTTTAAGCTTCTTCTCTCTTCCGTGATCCAGCTTTCATGGACTTTTCATCGTCTCTCGATCCCAACACCAACCCTTTCGACCTTCATTTCGCCGGTAAACTTCCGGTGAGTTCCGAAATTTTCCTTCTTTCACTTCAATCTCTTCTGGTGTTGTGGTGATTAATCTTGGGTTCATGTCTTTTTTTCTCTGTTCGTGATTCAGAAAAGGGAAGTCTCGTCGGATTCGTCTTCTGTTGATTTGGCGAGGAAATGGTCGGTGAAAGACGAGGTTAGGCTGAACAAGTTCTCAGATTCTGCTGTTCCAGAAATAATTAGTACGGATCTGAGTTTAACATCTCTGATTTAGAAATTACATTAGTTTGATTAGATCGAGTGATGATGTAATGAAAGGCTCAAAATTATGGTCAGATTCGAACAAAAATCGAAGCTTTTTCTTTATCTGTTGTGATTTTGATTTTATTGGTTTGTGTCTTTTTCTGAACAGAAGAAGGCAAATATGTTACAAGAGGAGTTAAACCGGGCAAATTCCGAGAACAAGAAGCTAACCGAAATGCTAGCCAGAGTCTGTGAGAATTACTATGCTCTACATAGCTATCTAGAGGAGTTGCAGAATCAGAAGAGTCCTGAAAATGATAACTTTCAGAGCGAACAGCTCACGAGGAAACGAAAACAGGACGTTGATGAGCTTGTGAGCTCCCCAATTGGACTAACCGAGAATGCATCCGGCGACAAAGCAGCGGTTTCAACCGCCTATTATCCCGCTGATTCGTCTGACACAAGCTTGGTAAGCGTTTGTATGTTCTTGATTGTGTTTCCTCTGAATATCTGCTGATAAAGCATTAATGAAGATATACATAGGACTTAGGAGCCTTATAGCTTTAGGAGAGTTAGAAGATCTTCATGATCCTTGATTTAAAGATAACAAAGAATATTTGTTCCTCTTCTTCTTATTTCAGAGTCTTGATCTTATCAATGACGAATGTTTTGTGGGATACTTACTTGCAGACTGTGAAAGATGGATATCAATGGAGGAAATACGGGCAAAAGATTACGAAAGATAATCCATCTCCTAGAGCTTACTTCAGATGCTCATTTTCACCGTCTTGTCCAGTCAAGAAGAAGGTAATTTAACAACATTCAAGTCGAGTTTAAACTTTGTAAAAGAGTTCTTCATTATCTTGATGTCTGGTTAAAATCCTTAACTAGTGGTGTGTGTGTGTGTGTATTTGTTCAGCTACAACGAAGTGCAGAAGATCCATCTTTCTTGGTAGCCACTTACGAAGGGACACATAACCACCCGGGTCCACATCTAGGTCGGTCCAGGACAGTGAAGCTTGATCTAGTCCAAGGTGGTCTTGGACTTGTTGAGGGAAAGAAAGAGAGAGGAACGGCTCAAGAGGTTTTGATGCAACAGATGGCCTCTTCGTTGACGAGTGATCCAAAGTTTACTGCAGCTCTTGCGGCTGCTATTTCAGGGAGGTTGATAGATCAGTCAAGAACATGAAAATTTCTGTAGACTATATTTGTATATTTGTTGTTTTATTGCTCTCATCCCTGGTAAAAAGATAGGGATTTGGGATTTGATCTTGATTAGCAGACGAATTTTGTCACGGGAGGTCAATGTCGCCATTAACTTGCCATTCAAGAATGGATTTAAATGGTAGAACCGATCAAATGGTGCAAATCATACAAAACTAGTGTATATGATTTGCGTCTTAAGGAATCGAAAGTATCCATCAAGAGGATCATGAGATCTAGAAGATATGTTTGAATCTATTTTATTTTATCTTATTATATAAAGTAGGATGCGTCAAATTGGTAATTAACATGATCGTGACACGTGACAAGTTAATCGATAAGATTTTGACACGTGTTTTGATTAAAATATATCTTAAATAATAAAAAAATACTACTACTAAAAGAAAAAGGAAAAAAAAATATTATTATCTTTAAAAGAAAATAAAGGAAAAAACAAAAATTTAGTCTTTAATCGAAAAGATTTAGTCTTTAATAAAAAAATACTAATACTAAAAGAAAAAGAAAAATACTATTATTTTTAAAATAGAAAAAAAGAAATAAGAAAAAGACATATTTTAATTAAGAAAAAGAAAATAAAAAAAAAATAAATGAGATATTTCAATTTTACTAAAAAAATAAATGTAAAAGTTAGTTATTAATATGATCGTGTGGCAAGTTAATCAATAAGATTTTGACACGTGTCAAGTTTATTGATTTAGATTTTGACGCATATCTCGATAAAATATTATTTTTAAAGAAAACAAGAATTTAAAAAAAAAATGTCAAATTTATTGATGTGAATTAAAAAGTAAAATTAAATTAACTAGAATATATTTCAATTTAAAAAAAAAGAAAATAAAGCAAAAGGATTTATTTCAGTTTAAGGAAAATATAAACAATAAGTAAATTGATTAAATAGGATAAATTTTAATTTTAAAAAAATTGTAGATGTTAATGATATATGGTATTAGACGATGATAAGCTCAATGAAGAGAAAGATAGCATTAATCATGTAAAGATCATTGTAATGCGAGTCTTGAGAAGCGTAACTTCTCTAGAGAGCATAGATCATATACGCGAGATGAATGTGAAGAGAAAGAGATATTTTATTTGCTTGAAAAGAGTTAATGGGAGATCGTTAGCATACTCGAAAGATTCGAATTGCATACACAAGTTTTTAACGTAGCGTAACATAAAAAGATAATTGATAAAATGTGTGAACTATATGAGAAGTATGGTTAATGTTGTTTAGGACCCGCAACAGATTATGTGTTTTGAATATTTTAATTAAAAATATATGAGAATTAAAATAAATAACTCTTAGATTTAAATTTTGTGTTTTTTATATATTTTTTCAGTAGTGATCCGATTTTGTTAAAAAAATTATTTTAACGGGTCTTAAATTTTATTATTATAATAGAGATTTTAATTATGATAAAAGTAGGATAAATAATTCGTTAAAATTTTAGAATAAATAGTTATATCTATATATAGATAAGATATTAGAAATAAACATAATTCATATAAGAATATTAAAACATATATATTTAGAAACATTAATAAAATTAAATATGTTTTTTTCCTTATAAATTATCCGATTTTGTTTTCAATTTATTTTTACGAATTTAAAATATCTTATTAAAAACCCGCATATATGCGGATCCTATTCTAGTCTTATTATATAAAGTAGGATGCGTCAAAGTTAGTTTTTAACATGATCGTGACACGTTAATTGATAAGATTTTGGTACGTGTTTTGATTAAAATCTTATTATAAATAAAAAATATATACTTATCCTTAAAGAAAATGGAAAATACTATTATTTTAAAAATAGAAATAATCTTATTATTAATTAAAATTATATAAAGTAGGATGCGTCAAATTTAATAATTAATATGATCGCGACACATGGCAAGTTAATTGATAAGATTTTGACACGTGTTTTGATTAAAATCTTATTATAAATAAAAAATATACTTATCTTTAAAATAGAAATAACTTTATTAAAATAAAAGTAAAAATTAAAAGACATATTTTAATTAAGAAAAGGAAAATAAAATATATTAAATTAATTAGGATATATTTCAATTAAAAAAATCGAAATTCTATATGCTAATGATATCGCATTAGACGATGATGAGCTCAATGAGGAGAAGGATATCAAAAATCATGTAGAGAGTCTTTTGATGCGAGTCTTTGAGAAGTATAACTTCTCAAGAGAGCAGAGAGATCATATGTGGGAGATGAATGTAAAGAGAAGGTGATAATTTATTTGCTTGAAGAGAGTTAATGGGGGAGAGAGTTAATATACTCGAAATACTCGAATTGCATATCCAAGCTTTTAACACAGCGTAACAGAAAAAATGGTTATTAAAGTGTGTAAACTATATGAGAAGTAGGATTAATAGGATCCGCAACAGATTATGTGTTTTGAATATTTTAATTGAAAAGATGAAAATAAAAATAAATAATTAACTCTTAGGTCTCAATTTTACGTTTTTCATATATTTTTACAGTAGTTGTTTACTATTTTTTTTTAAACATAATATTAACGGGCTTAAAATTTTATTATTATAAAAATGTGTATACGCGGATCGTAATCTAGATTTTAATTATGATAAATCTCATTATAATAAAAGTAGTATAATTAATTTGTCAAAATTTTAGAATAAATATATATAAATAGATAAAGCATTAGAAATAATCATAATTCATATAAAAGTTTGAAAACATATATATTTGAGAATATTTTTCTTTACAGATTATTCGTTTTTGTTTTTAATTTAGATTTAAAATATCTTATTAAAAACCCTCATATATGCGGATCCTATTTTAGTACTATATAAAAGTTGATCCATTATGCTATTGAGGGTGTCCACATAGGACGAAGAAACTCAATCTTATTGATCCAAATCAGCGTTTTCATTAAATAAGAAAATGTTAAATTTGATTAACAAATAAAATAAAGTAAACACACAAAAAAATATATTAAAAATGGAGTTTAACATGATATGTAAACTATTTTTTGGAAGATTAACATAATAAACTATTAACAAAAAACAAAAAGGAAAATAAACACAAAAAACTAACTAACAAAAAAATAAACTATTTTTTGGAAGATTAACATAAAAAACTATTTGATTAACAAAAACAAAATGAACATAAAAAGCTAACTTACAAAAAAAAACATACATAGGATCGAAAAGATTCAATTCATTGGTCTAAATCAGCATTTTCATTAAACAAAAAAAAGTTAAATATAGTTAATAATTTAAATAAATTAAAATACAAAAAAACGGAAAATTAGCATAATATAATAGAAAATTAAGATCCATAAATTGTAACTAACAAAACAGATAAAAGTCTGAAAGTTATGTAAAAAATCCAAATCTATAGCGTTTGTCAAAATAAAATAGAAACACAATGTCACCAAAGCTAAACTAACAAAAAATAAATATGAAAACCAATAACGAAAATATAAAACTTGGTGCATTATGTCATTGAGTGTGTCCGCACAGGACGGAAAAACTCAATCTCATTGGTACAAATCAACGTTTTCATTAATCAAAAATAAAATAAATATGATTAAAAATTAAAATAAATTAACCACACACAAAAAGATTAAAAAATAGAATTTAACTTGATATGTTGATGCATTATGTCATTGAGGACGTGCACATATGACGAAAAAAACTCAATCTCATTGGTTCAATCAGTGTTTTCATTAAAACAATGTTAAATTTGATTAACATTATAATTAAATTAAAACACACAAAAAAATAAACTTTATATATTACAAATTTATTTCGAAAATTGTCATAGAAAAGGTAAATAGCAAAAAATAAGGAAACTATGTCTTACAAAAATATCAATAACTCCATAAAATAATATATGTCAAAATAAAATAGAAATCAATGTTATAAATATTTTTAATATAGGAATTTACTTGATGTGTAGACTAATTGTTTGGAAAATCAACATAAAAAGCTAACTAATAAAAAAATAGAAAAATATTCAATATGATTAACATTTTAATTAAATTAAACACACAACAAAATAAAAATTAACTTGATATATAAACAATTGTTTTTGGAAAATCAACATAGAAAATCTATATAAAATAAAAGCCAAATTAAAAAAACATCTTAAAGGAAACCAACTTGATATCTATGCTAACTTTTTGTAAAATCAACATAAAAAAATCTACCGAACAAAAAAGGAAAAAAATTATATCTTAAAGAACGTCAATACATAAAAATAAAAATATATGTAAAAGTAAAATGGAATCAATATTAACAAAGCTAAACTAGCAAAGGTAAATTTATCTAAAAATAAATTTACTTGATATTTATAAGCTACCTCTTTAGTAAATAAACAATAAAAAAGCTTAATTAACAACAAAAAGAACAAATTATGTCTTAAGTAAATCAAAACATAGTCAGGATAGTAAATGTCAAAATAAAATAGAAATTAATACCAAAAGATCTAAACTAACTAACAAACAAAAAGAAATTAATTTAAAATTTAGTTTAGGAAATTTATTATTTCTAAAGTATTGGCATCGATTATAAATAATAATATAAAGTTGCTATAAGTGACACAAATATACAAACCAAACATATTCTCAAAAAATACTGAGTGCTTGATTTTTATAAAATATAAAAAAACAGAAATTAACTTGATGTGTAAACTAATTTTTTTGGAAAAGCAACATAAACAGCTAACTAACAAAAAAAAAGGAAAACTATGTCTTACACAAATGTCAATACATTCACATAATAGTATACAGTATGTCAAAATAAAATAAAAATCAATATTAAAATATAAAAATATAAAATCGTATTTCTCAAAATAAAATAACAATCTATATAAAACAAAAGCTAATTTAAAACAAAAACATCTTTAAGGAAACCAACTTGATATCTATGCTAACTTTTTGTAAAATCAACATAAAAATCTACCGAACAAAAAAGAAAAAGCAAATTATATCTTAAAGAATGTCAATACATAAAAATAAAAATATATGTAAAAATAAAATGGAATCAATATTAAAAAAGCTAAACTAGCAAAGGAAAATTTATCTAAAAACAAAATTAACTTGATATTTATTAGCTAGCTCTTTAGTAAATCAACAATAAAAAGCTTAATTAACAACAAAAAAGAAAAAATTATGTGTTTAGTATATCAAAACAAAGTCAGGATAGTAAATGTCAAAATAAAATAGAAATTAATACCAAAACATCTAAACTAACTAACAAACAAAAAGAATTTAATTTAAAATTTAGTTTAGAAAATTTATTATTTCTAAAGTATTGGCATCGACTATAAATAATAATATAAAGTTGTTATAAGTTACACAAATATACAAACCAAACATATTTTCAAAAAATACAAAGTGCTTACTAAAACATTTTTTCTACTCAGTCATTTCCATTTTTTGGTTTCAACGAACTTATAAAAAAAATTATTAAGAGACATGAAACAACAATAAAGTACTAAACTACAATCCATGTATTCATAGTAATATGCTATTATGTTATGAGGCTAACATAAAATTTAATGAATTCAATATTAACTTGCGGTAAATTCATAATCTGAATATTAAGTTATCATATAAACATTTAAAAAAGATAAAAAAAACAGTTTATCACACAGAATATACAAAATAAAATAAATAAAACTACACACTCATAGTGAGTTATTACATAGCACATAAGAAATTGAATACTATGCAGACTAATTAACTTTTTCATGTCATTCAAGCAGTTTATATGCAACCAAAATATATAAGTAATATTTGAAAACACTACACATGTAACTCTTCACTTTAAACACAACAAGTATTAAAGTCTGATTTTATATACATAGCTACTACCAATATTTAAACCCACATAAACAACACATGAGTAACACCTCATAGAATACCATTTAGATAATAAAGTATAAAAGTGTAATGAATCAAACGCAAATTGTCAAACTTAGACATGCTATGCAAATCATAACATTGAGAAAACACGCATAAGTTAATACAATGATAAATGATTCAAAGACTCCACACCAACCTAAAAAGTTGAAAACGTATTTTCTAATAGCAGGCTGCAAATAAAACTGATCTGAAAGATAAAAAAGGAACAAAAATATAAGATAAAACATATGAAAAACTCGACGGAGAAGTAAGAAGCTGTCTTGCATGATCATTGAAACTTCCAACAAAGCTATAGGCAACATTTTGTTTGCGATATCTCGATCCACTTCTTTGATTGTCTCATATAATTTTGTACAAATCTCAGTATGCATATTAGCAATTAAACTATATATCCTCTATATGTTGTCAGAGTAACATGATTTTAACAAAAAATAGGAATTTATGTTGAAAGATACGATAAAAGCATATGTATTAAAGAAATATTTTGTTAAGGTTTATAAAATGCCAAATTGTTCGTCTTCTAATATTATTTTTACACACATGACATATAACTTAATGTGTTAAAAAAACAAATTAGTTATTTAATCAAGTAAAAATCAATTGACTTATTATTTTTATTTTGTTGACAGCGACTTATTATTATTTTATTTAACAAATTTGCAATCTTATAAACAAATATAAGTATGAGAAAATGATACATTGTATGTTTAATATATTTTTATTGAGAAAATTCAGTAAATCTATTAAGCATTCGATAATTTAAAAGTTACTAACAAAAAAAAATTAAACTAAATCATTAACAAAGGTATGCGCGTAGCGCGGATAAAATACCGATATAAGTAAAAACGATTTGTCCAATTTGATACTTCTTATAAAAGAATTAATAAAAATTTTAATATTTTGTTTCACAGGAAAATTACTATGTTAGTACAAAAACATTATCCATTTAAGATATCAAATCAACTGATCATGACACGCGTTTTCAAATAAAATAAAAATCAATGTGCCATACATAAATTAAAACGATACGAGAACAACTAAAACAAAAATAATTGACCTAAATTGCTACTTTCTTTAAAACTAAATAAATAAATTATATTCCATTTACTCTTTCTTACCACATATGCATATCATATCACAGTCTAATCTTTCGAATATGGATCTTTTAGGAGGGTGTCATCGGCGATAAAACCATATTTGTGTCATGGTTTAATGATAAGATGTTGGCCAGGAAATATTGTCGATGGTATCAAGTATGATTTTTGTTTCCAAGCCATCTAGTTTTCTTCAATGTTTTAGTTTTCAACCATCTAATCTTTTTCTCATTGTTGATGACAGTAAACAAGAAATCTCTCAAATCAGCTCGAATACATTGCAAATGCCGTCGAATCTCAAAATTATGGTGTAGTGTCATGTCTCTATTTTTTTATATATATTTTTTTTAACCTTTTTATTGAAAACAAGAGGAGAATTGCAACATGATAAAATATGAGAAGAACAACAATAATACAGTGAGGAAAGATCGACAATGAAAGAGAGCTTAGGATATGTTGTGTTGGTTCTTCCGCTATCTTGTGAGGTTAGCGTGTTGCTTCCCTTGCTCGAAGTGTATCCGTGTATGTCTCTATTTTTCCCCCATGTTTGACAAAACGTCAAAACCTTTGCTGAGACAAAAAAAGACATGAAAAGGTACTTATAAAAAACTTATAAAAAAATTATGAACTGTTTATTATCTATTAAAAGGTACTAGCAAATCTATTTACTCATCACCAAATAAAAATTTAATCAACACTTATATTATGTTTTAACAAAAAACATTTAGTCAACTACAATCCATGTCTTCATAGTAATAGGCTATTATGTTATGAGGCTAACATAAAAATTAATGAATTCAATATTAACTTGCGGTAAATTCTTAATCCGAATTTTAAGTTATCAGATAGACATTTTAAAAAGATAAAAAAACAGTCTATCAAACACAGAATATACAAAATAAAATATATAAAACCATATACTCATAGTGAGTCATTAATTAGCACATAAAAAATTGACTAGGTATTTTATCCACGCTACGCGCGGATCTTTGTTAATGATTGAGTTTCATTTTTTGTTAGTAACTTTTAAATTACTGAATGCTTAATAGATTTACAGAATTTTTTTTTTATAAAAATATATTAAACATACAATGTTATTTTTTCCTATTTATATTTGTTTATAATTGCAAATTTTGTTAAGTAAAATAATAATAAGTCAACTGATTTTTGCTTGATTAAATAACTAATTTGTTTTTAACACGTTGACTTATATGTCGTGTGTGTATAAATAATAATTTGATATTTTATAAACATGAACAAAATATTTTTTTAATATATATGCTTATATCGTATCTTTCAACATATAGAAGACATATAGTTTGATTGCTAATATGCATACTGAGATTCGTACAAATGTATCTGAGACAATCAAAGAAGAGGATCTAGATATCGCAAACAAAAAGCCGCATATAACTTTGTTGGGAAGTTTCAATGATCATGCAAGGCAGCTTCTTGCTTCTCCGTTGGATTTTTCATATGTTTTATCTTATATTTTTGTTCTTTTTTATCTTTCAGATTATATTTATTTGCATCCTGCTATTAGATAATATTTTTTTCAATTTTTTAGGTTGGTGAAACTCTATAATTAATACTCGATAAATTAATAAACTCTATAAATTAATAAATTTTTCTGCCTCCGAGTTGGACCGGTTCAAGAAACCTATGTAAATAAACGGTCCCATTAATATCATAAATTAATAATTACAATAAACATATTTTAATACAAATATATAACTATGAATCTATTAAAATATGAGTATATTTTTGTTTGTTTTTATTAAAATTAAAATATTTTTACAATTCATCTCTAATTTTAAAATAAAATCTTAGAAAATATTATAAACTTTAAAGAAAATATTATTTTTAATTAATTATTAATAGATAATTTTGTTTTATTGAAAACCAATAAACTAATAACTCTATAAATTAATAAAATATTAAAGTCCCAACATTATTAATTTATAGAGTTTCTACTCTTTGAACCATTTATCATTGTATTAACTTATGCGTGTTTTCTCAATGTTATGATATGATTAGCAAGTCCAAGTTTGACAATTTGCGTTTGATTTATAACACTGTCATGCTTTATTATTTAAATAGAATTTTATGAAGTGGTACTCATGTGTTGTTTATGTGGGTTCAAATATCAGTAGTAGCTATGTATATGAAATCAGATTTCATACTTGTTGTGTTTTAAGTGGAGAGTTATTTGAATAGTGTTTTCAAATATTGCTTATATATGGATGTTTTTGCTTGAATGACATGAAAAAAATAATTTATCTGCATAGTATTCAATATGATTAACAAATTTAAATAAATTAAAAACACTCAAAAATAAAAATTAGCATAGTAGAATGGAAAATCAAGATCAAAAAAGTTTAACTAACAAAACAGATAAAAGGAAATTATGTTAGAAGTCCAAATCAATAGCATCCGTTAACATAAAATGGAAACTCAATGTCACAAAATCTAAACTAACAAAAACAAATATGGAAATCAATAACAAAAAAAAAATTAACAAGCTTTCTCATTAAACTAAAAAGTTAAATATGATTAACAATTTAAATAAATTAAAATACGCAGAAAATAAAAATTATCATAATAAAATGAAAAATTAAGATAAAAAACAAAATAGATAAAAAAAATTATGTTAGAAGGCCAAATCAATACCATCCGTCAAAATAAATTGGGAACTCAATGTCACAAAAACAAATATGAAAATCAATAACGAAAAAGTTAAATTAACAAAGAAAAAATTATCTAAATAAAATTAACCTATTATACGCTAACTCTTTTAAATTAACGTTTTTTACCTATATAAGTGTATACATATGTATATATATGTGAAACTGGAAACCGATGAATATGTGACTGCGTTGAGTGCATTCGATATGGAGCGATCACATGTTTGACAATTGAGGCTAACAAGAGGAAACACAGACTGTTTTGTAAGGGAGATGAGAGTATCTTGAGTTTGGTGGTTTATGGGGATACGTGATCGTCGTGAGTTTGGTTGTTTATTTGGATCTTTCTCCAAGTCCAGTTATGGCGGCTAACTGACTTCCATTGGCATGTATGTCTGCCACAATACAAGCATTATTGATGCAGTACTCAAACCAAGTTTGTATTCATTGGCTACCAATCACTAGATCTTACAGCCACGGTGACCCATTATCAAAGCCTGAAGATCGTCGATGGGTTTACTGTCAAGCTTAGTTATCGTAATAAGCTCAAACTCAAAGACCGGATACTCTCAAAGTTGCGTAAAACTATACGGTTCCTTATTGATCTTTGATGGTATTAGATTTTTTGTTTGAATTCATGCAAGAGGTTTAGTATGCTTGGGTTTTTCTGTTTTTTTTTTCGTTTATGTTTTGATTTAAAAGCCACTTTAATGTAGGAATGCCACACTTTTTCATCTTTTATTAAAAACATTTGTTTTCAATTAACCTATTTGTTTTAGTTGCATAATCACCTTGGCTTGCGTTTCCTTTAAAGCCTCTTAGATTTGTGCATGAAATTGTAAAATGGTATTCTCTGAAATCCAAAGAGTACGTAAATGACTCAGCATTGCTAGAGGTTTCTTAATTGTATTTTTTGGACTTTTGCTATATGCTTGATTTTCATGAACACCGCCATACATAACACAAGTCAAAGAAGACACCTCGGTTTCTTGCACAATCCTCCGCAAAGCCTGGCTATATATCCCTTACTTTGTATGACATTGATACTAACTATTTAAGAAAAAAACAGCAGTTTAATTAAACTGTAAATCAACATCGAAATAATTAAATTAACAAGGAGATTAACTTGATATGTAGACTAACTATTTAGGAAATCAATATTAAAACTGTTTAACTAACAAAAATAATGAAAATTATGTGTTAAATTATTTAATACAACTATAATGGAAATCATTTTAAAAGTTCATTTAACAAAGGAAAATATTATCTAAAATAAAATTAACTTGATATCTACACTATAAAAAACTTAAATTAACAAAGAAAAAATTAAAAAAAAAAATTAACTTGATATCTACGCTAACTGTTTAAGAAATCAATAACAAAAATGTTTAACTAACAAAAATGAAAAAATAAATTATATCTTAAAGAATGTCAATATTTCTAAAGAGATCAATACCAAAAGAGCTAAATTAACAAAGAAAAATTCATCTAAAACAAAACTAACTTGATATTTAGGCTAACTATTTGGAAAATCAACATCGAAACAAAATTTAGCTAACAAAAAAAAAGAAAAAAAAATAATGCTATAAGCTTTTCAGAGCGTGAACATATGATTTACAATGACCAGTTAAATTACGTCAAATCATCATTATATTTAAAATACTAAATTAACAAAGGAAAAATGTCATCTAATAAGAAAATTAACTTGATATCTACGATAACTCTAAATAATCAACATTAAAAAAGATTAACTAACAAAAAGTATAAATGAAATTATGTATTCAAGAATGTCAATGTCTTCAAAGAATTGTATATTTCAAAATAAAATGGAAATCATTATCAAAAGAGGTAAAATAACATATCAAAAAAGCATTTAAAATGAAATAAACTTGACACATAATTACTCAACTTGTTAAAAATCAACATAAAAAGAAATTTAATTGACAAAAACGAGAAAAAAAAATTCTTAAAGAATGTCACGACCTACAAAAAATTCTTAAAAAATATCACCACCTACAAAAAATTGTATCTCTAACAAAAGAAGTCAATATAAAAATACTAAATTAATAAAAATAAATCATCTAAAAAAAATTAACTTGATATTTATGGCACATCTTTAGAAAATCAATATTAAAAACTACATTAACAAAAAAGAAATATGAAATTATTTCTTAACAAATATCAATACATCTATATATAGAATTTTATATGGGGCACCAAACAAATCGTGTATGACTAAATATGCGAAAATCAATATAAAAAAAATTAACTAACAAAAAAAATTAACTAACAAAAAAAATTAACTTAATATATATGTTAGCTATTTGAAAAATCAACAACAAAAAAGCTTAACTAAATAAAACAATATACATATATATATATATATATATATATATATATATATATATATATATATATATATATATATATATANAGAGCTTTATTATATATATATATATATATATATATATATATGTGTCCTAAAGTATATCAAAACATACAAAAAATCAATAAAATATAAAATTAATATTAAAATATCTAAACTAACAAAAAGAAAAATGTAAAATGTAAATTAACTTGAAATTTAGTTACAAAAGTTTCTATTTGTAAAGTATTGATATTGACTATAATAATCATTTAAAATTACAATAGAATTTTCTAAATAAACATATACTTTAAATATACAAAGACTAATATAATGGTTACTTCTGGTTCAAAAATCACAAATAAAAACACTATAAAATTTACTTTACACTAGAAATACATCAAGTAAATAGTAGAGTGTGAATTTTTATACATAGTTACAACAAATCTATGAGCCCACATGATTCTACTTAAATAATGAAGTATGGCACAATTATAGATCAAACTCAAATTGCTATATCTAGATAGACTATTCAAATCAAAACATGCAGAAAGCACACAAAAGATACAAAACAGTTAAAAGTTATGTGAAGACTCTAAACTATCATACATGTTTTAAGAAAAAAATCATGTAATAGTAGATTGCAAATAAAATTGATCTTAGTGATGAAGTAAATAGAGATATAAGGGAATACATGATGGAGAAGTAAGAATCAGTCTTGTACGATCATTGCAGCTTTCCACAAAGCTACATGCAACCTTTTATTTTTAGCGATACTCGATCTTCATTTTCGAGTGTTTCAAACACACTCATGCGAAACTCAGTCTACTTATCAACAACTGAGCTACCACAGTTCATCTCTATATTCCAACAAATTTGTATTACACTTTGCATTCAAATCAAGGAAATTGATGAAACAACATGTCTGATAAAAAAAATACAAAATTTGAAATCAACATGAATAGCAGATTATAGATGCATCGGTACACAACATCAATTAGATATTTAATCGAATGTGACATACAACTCAAAAATGTTCAGAAAACAATGGTTTTAATAAAAATATATTTTTTATAAATCTATTAAAATTTTGATAATTTAAAAAATATCAAAAATATATTAAACTAAACTATTGGTATAGTTTAGAATAGATCTTTGAAGGGTAAAAAAATAAAAATAAAAATAGTTTGAACACAAATTTGAAATAAAATATTTTACAAAAAATATCATATTGTTATTAAAAATTATAGTAAGATATATTTATGTATGAAGGACTGAAGGTGGTACTGGGATAACAATCTTTCTATATATGAAGATGAAAAAAAGTTGTGATTTTATTTAGCCAACAATTATTGACTTTGCAATAGTGTAATAGTTCTTCCCGTATCTTGCTTAATGATATGCTCTCAAATTAAGAGATCAGTTGTAGTACTTAGGGATCGAATCCACAGAGAAGGGATAGTCACACAGCAGTTTTCTAAATTCGAATTAAGCTAAGTAGAAATAATTAAAAGTAAAGACAGCAGGTAATTAAAAGCGATGTAAGTTCAGAAGACGAGACGCTAGGTTCAGGGAAATTCTCAGGTGATCTAAATTGTAGGTCTAGACAGGATGTTAGAAATTATTAAGCATTGTTCTAGAACTCGAAACACAAAGTTAAAACCAATCAATTCTCGTTGCAGAAGTTATCTATGCCTAAATTCCAAAAAAACCAAATCTCTTTGCGAATTCAAACAATTCAGACAAGCATTAATAACAGGTTCAATTGTTCACAAAATCCTAAACCAAATCTCTTTGCGAATAGGTATTTTGCTCATCTAACATTAGTTCAGGCAATTAATAATACTCTCGCATCTATTAATCAACCTAAGATCAGATTCTAGGTCGCGAAGCTATAATAAGCATTAAACACAAATCCAGATGAAGAACTCTAATGATTTTATCCTAACAATTTAATTTGACCTAACAATTCATTAATCACCTTTGAAAAACCCTAAACCTAACTAGCAAACTACTCAGACATGATTAATGAAACAGAAATCATAATTTGAATAGAAAGCATAAAAGAAATCAATAGATCAAAGGAGTTCCAAATTTGCTCCAAAGGAGACAAATTCTTCTCTCCAAAATCTCTCTAAAAATCTCTCTCTAAATAATGTGTGTTGTATGCCTAAACAATGGCTGAAAAACTCTATTTATAGGAGGATTAGGAAAAGTCTTGGAGATTTTCTTTTCTTCAAAATATGGAAACTTCTCGATTCTGGAAATTGGAAAATCTGGTGTCGATCGACACAGATGGTGTCGATCGACACTCATCGTGTTACAATTCGTGACTTCATTCCATTAAGCTCCAAAATGTATCCAAATCTCCAATTTATCTCCAATTGTACCTGAACCTGCATAGACTCTATATAGACTCGAAAATAGCCAAAAGACTCTATAAAAACACTTATATCATGGTCCAAAAATGGGTAAAAACCATGATATATCACTTAATGACATGGTTAGCTTTCTAAATGACATGATTAGCTTTCTATTTGGGATGAATAAATTTATCTAAACATATTTTATCACAGTTATAACTGAAACCATCCTTCCAAAATTTCTTTAAGTTTATAAAGTTTTCAATATAGTGGAAAATAATCTTTTGAATATTACGTATAAAAATAATTAATTAAAATTTACAAATAAAAATAAGTTTACCTGTACCAAATTTATTATATTTTTGAAGATTAATTCGTATAATGAAAAAGATGATTATATTTTGTTAAAAAACAATATAGGTAATAGTAATAGATTTATTTTAGAAATATATATTTATATTTTTCTAACAATATGACATTTTGGAAGGTTTGTTTCAGTTATAATTGTTGTAAAATATGTTTACATAAGTTTATTCATCCCAAATAGAAAACTAATAATATCATTTAGAAAGTTAACCATGTCATTCATCAAGATATAATTATTTTCTATATTAATCTCTGTTAAAAGAATTATGAATTTTTCAAATATATTTTTAATAATTTGAAGAATAATTGTTGCATTGGATTTATGCAAAACGAAAACAATACAATTTATTAAATATAATTGAAATTCTATTTTTTCACACATTTATCAAAATTTAACATAAAATTATTTCATCATAAATTATTTATCTAACAGTATTTTTTAATTTTTTATACATTTAATATTTTTAAAATTAAAATTATACAATATTTAGTAAGGAAAATAATGATATGTTAAAATATAACTAGACATATTTAATAGTTTTTTTCTCTTACAAAATTTTCTTTAGTGGTAATAATATAGAAAATATGGTTGATTGGTTGGAGCTGTAAATTTTAGATTATTGTGAGTTAAAACTTTAAAACTCAAAATTATAGCATTTTTTTATTTTTTGTGAAATTAATATAAGCCTTGTAACACATAATTCTTGTGGTTTTAGGAAAGCAAGATGATGTGAGCTGTTTTATTTCAATTTTTTTTCTTATGCAACAGAAGTGTGACAACTAATGGTTTACTTAGACCATCTCCAATGGTTACCTCTATGTTTTACTCTAAAAATAGAGAAAAGATTTGCTACAATGGTTACCTCTATTTTCAACTCTAAAAAAAGAATATTCCAATTATATTTTATTTTTGATAATTTAATAATTTATTATGAAACTTTTTACTTTACAAATATAAAAATTTTACACATGTATTTTACGTTCTTAGCAAAATAAAATAAAATTATGATTTTATTAAAATTAAATATTTACCATTAAAATAAAAATTTATTACAACATATAAATAAAAAAAGTCACGTTCAGTTTTTTTTTAATTTTAAGTCATATTATTAGATATTAATTAGATATTTTTAATTTATCGTTTGTCATGTTATTTTTAATTTACTATGTTTCAATTTTCATTTTAAAATTTATTTAATTATTATTAATAAAATTTTATTCAAATATAAAAATAAAACATATAGTTTAGCTAAAAAATAAAAAAAATATCAAAATTAAAAGTTTACTTTGTATATAAAAAAAATTATTCTAAAAAATAGAGAACTTTATTTGTAACTGCATAGTTTTACTCTTAGAGCATCTCCAATAAGCCTGTATGTTTGCCTATAAACTCTATTTTTAAAGCAAAATCATTTTCAACGGTACTCTATATCCTACTATAAAAATAAATTTTTTTATTTTTTTAGAATGAAAAATAAAAAAGTAATCCTTTAATTTTGGTATGTTTTTATTTTATATATAAAGAAAAACTATATGTTTTATTTTTTTATTTAAATAAATTTATATTAACAATAACTAATTATATAATTAAATAAAATTTTAAAATTCAAATTATAATACTGTAATTTAAAAATAACATGACAAACGATAAATTAAAAATACATAATCAATACCAAAATAATTGCCACTATAAAAAATTTAACATGACTTATTCTAGTGATATAATAATATGACTTAACATTAATTTAAAATTAACATGACTTTTTCTATTTATGTTTTGTAATTAAAAAACAATTCGTGGTAAATATTTAATTTTTAATAAAATCATAATTTTATTTAGTTTTGGTTAAAAATATAAAATAAATGGGTAAAATTTGTATATTTGTAAAGTAAAAGATTTTATAAGAAATTATTAATTAAAAAATAGAATATAATTGGAATATTTTTTTTTAGAGTAGATTATAGAAGTAACCATTGAAACAAACTCCTTCTCTATTTTTAAAGAACTCTATTTTTAGAATAAAAATTAGAGGTAACAATTAGAGATGGTCTTAGTGAAGCCTAAGAAGGAAAATTGAAATAAATTAGCTCACATTATCTTGCTTTCTTAAAACCACAATTAGAAGGTGTTACATTCTTATATTAATTTCATAGCACAAAAAAGGAAAAGCTACAATTTTCAGTTTCAAATTTTAAAATTACAATAATAAATCTAAGATTTACTGCTCCAACCAATCTACCATATAATCTTTATTATTACCAGTAAATAAAATTTTATAAGAGAAAAGGACTATTAAACATGTTCACTTATATTTAAACATATCATTATTTTCCTTAATAATTACTTATAATTTTAATTTTAAAAATATTAATAAAAGTATTTCAAAATAAATTAAAGTAATAGTGTTTGATAAATTATTTCTGATGAAAGATTTTAATGTTAAATGTTAAATTTTTGATAAATATGTGACAGAATATCATTTATTTAGAATTTTAAATTATATTTAATTTTTTATTGTTTTAGTTTTCCATAACTCCACTGTAGCACTTTTTCCAAATTAATAAAAACAATTTGACAAATTAATAATTTTTTAACTGAGATTAATATAGAAAATTATATATATAATTATAAAAAGAAGAAATTTGAGAAAAAATAAATCTATTACTATTACCCATTTTGTTTTGAACAAATTATAATCATCTTTTCATTATATGAATTAATATTCAAAATTTAGATTGGTAATCACACAATTCTAATATGCATGAACACAAAAATGTTAAAAAATGTAAGGAACTCTATATAAATATGCAAAGAAAAATGAAAAGTTGTGGGAGTATAGAATAAACTAATAGTTATATTAATGAACATACCTTATTATCTTCGAAGATCACACAAACCAATAGTTAAATGTAAATTGAAAATGTGTAGTGTATGCTTCTCGGGGTCTAAGTATCACATAATTTACGAGATTTTCAATCACCTGTTNACTAGCATAGCAATTTTCCTATGAAACAAGATTTTATAAAATTTATTAATTCTTTTTTAAAAAGTATCACATTGGACAAATCGTTTTTACTTAAATTGTTCTTGTTTCTTTTTTTATGTATGATATATTGATTTTTTCTAGGATCGTTTTTCTTTATGTATGACACGTTGATTTTTATTTTATTCTAAGACGCATGTCATGATCAGCTGATTTGATATCTAAAATAGATAATGTTTATATACTAGCATAGTAATTTTCCTATGAAACAAGATTTTATAAAATTTATTAATTCTTTTTTTTTTAAATATCAATTTGGACAAATCGTTTTTACTTAAATTGTTCTTGTTTCTTTTTTATGTATGATACATTGATTTTTGTATCGTTTTTCTATATGTATTACACGTTGATTTTTATTTTATTTGAAGACGCGTGTCATGATCAACTGATTTGATATCTAAAATGGATAATGTTTCTATACTAGCATAAACAATTTCCTATGAAACAAAATTTTATAAAATTTATTAATTATTTTTTAAAAAGTATTAAATTGGACAAATCGTTTTTTACTTAAATTGTTCTTTTCTCTTTTTTTTTTATGTATGATACATTAATTTTTTTTCTAGTATCATTTTTCTCTATGTATGACACATTGATTTTATTTTATTTGAACACCGGTGTCATGATGAGCTGATTTGATATCTTAAATGGATAAAGTTTCTATACTAGCATAGTGATACCATTTATTTTTGCTTTGAACAGTACAATCTTACGGTTTATAAAATTACAAAGAAAATAAAATTTGTTTTTATAAAACTTTGTTTTAATACAATAAGAAGATTCAACTTACAGATTTTATTTTGATTTGTAGAATAAGGATTTGTTGCAAGATCTTGAGAATAGAATTACAAATTTGAAACTAATTTTTTTAGGAATGCTAGAGAGCTTTTAGAGAGATGTTTTTAGAGTGAAAAAGTAGTGCAAAGATCGCTTGTGCTTTCTCTGTTGGTGGAGGCGAGTATTTATAGTGAAGGGGGAGCTTTGATAGTCTTGTTACGTGTCATTCCGTAGTGGTGCTGACACATTGAGTGCATTGCGTGGATACATGTCGTTCAATAGTGGTGCCGACATGTTGAGTGCTTGCATGCGTCATTGCTTACGTTTATTGCTTACGTCATTGTGTGGATCCCATCTGTCTTTGTCGTGGGTCCTGCTGGTTGATTAATATGTCTTCCTTCTAGAAGGTTTCCGGCGATTGGTAGATGCGTTTCATACATATATACTATGTATGTTATTTTGCGAATACGGGTAAAATATATAGGCAGTAAAATTTATTACTTATTTTTTAAAAAGTATCAAATTGGATAAATCGTTTTTACTTAAATTGTTCTTATTTCTTTTTTATGTATGATATATTGATTTTTTCTATATCGTTTTTCTTTATGTATGACACGTTGATTTTTATTTTATTTGAAGACGCGTGTCATGATCAGCTGATTTGATATCTAAAATGGATAATGTTTCTATACTAGCATAGTAATTTTCCTATGAAACAAGATTTTATAAAATTTATTAATTCTTATTCAAAAAGTATCAAATTGGACAAATCGTTTTTACTTAAACTGTTCTTGTTTCTTTTTATGTATGATAAGTTGATTTTTATTTTATATGGATACATGCTGTCTCGTCAGTTGATTTGATGTCTAAAATTGATAATATTTCTAGGCTATCATAGTAAATTTTGTTTGGGACATTATTTTTTTTTAATTATTTATGTTTGAAGAAAGTATCAAATTGGGCAAATCGTTTTTTCTTAAATTGTTCTTGTATCATTTTTATTTATGTATGACACATTGATTTTTATTTTATTTGGAAACAGGTGTCGTTTGATCAGTTGATTTGCTATCTAAAATTGATAATATTTCTATGATGGCATAGTTTTTTTATAATAACATGATTTTATAAAATGAAAATTTCTTATGAAAAACAGTTTTATAAAATAAAATAACACTAATTCAATGATGACATGAAAATCATATATATATATATATATATATATATAAAAGTTGTCAAAAAAATAAATATATATATATATATAAAGTTGGATTCTTTTCCTATTGGGCCACTTGACATTAATTTTTATTTTTCTTTTTATTTTTTTAACTACAATTGTATTTAAAAGTTGGCAAGAAGTAATAAAAATAACTTTCGTTTTCTATTCACTAATCACAAATTTAATGTCAATTAGTTAAATGTGGAATTAATATATTTTTCACATTCAGTTTTGTTTTATAACATACATCACAAATTTTCATTTGAAATGAATACATGAAAACATATAGTAGTAAAATATATGTATTTAAATTTGATCTATAGCCATAAAATTTTACACATAATGTAACTCTAACAAATACATTAAATAAAAACTATAAAGTTAAAAATAATTTAACATCGGATTTCAAAATTTATTTTTGCTAATTTTAAAAAATAACTCATTCAAAATAAATATTAAATCAGTTTATAATACAGATTCTCGAGTAGAGCGGATGAAAGACGTAGTATAGCAATTAAAAGTTGCCAAGATAAAATTAAGGGAGATTGTGATTCCGAATCAATGATAAACGCAAGATAAGTAATATCGAAAAAGTTGGATGTACACCAAAGAACGATAAACATACTCAGATCAATCGGTGATCCTAAGAATAGAAAATTATAAACTTAGGAAGATGATCAAAGAAAGTTAAAAATGATTGATGAAATGCAGAGTATCAACTCAAAGATGTCGGATCGAGTTGAACTGAACTAAAATGGTCGAGCTAGACCAGTTGGCCCGCTCAGTCAAACTGAGAGGAATGATCGGCAATTAGGTCAGTTCGGTCGACTAACTCACTCGCTAGTCTAGCTGGGTCGACTGTTTTGTTGGTCTAATTGGTCGAGGTGGACAATTACGGTTGAAGGCTGGTCGAACAGGTTACATTTGGATCGTTTGATTAATTTCAATACCCGCACTCGCAATACCCATATAGAACATAACCAAACCAAAATAACCGGTACAATTGATAAAACCCAAAAAGATAATATAAACCGAGTCCAATTAGGGTACACTTTAGCTTTCATCCCCAACTTCTTCGTTCTCGCTGATTCTCAAGTTTAGATTTTTCGCCATGGATATTGATGTCGGACCCGTTGATCCATCTGTTCTCTACGAGCAAGATCTCCATGTTTCTTCTGCTATTTGGGAAGGACAGGTCTTTTTTCTCAATTCCCTTTTCGAAATTTTGGATTGAATGCTTTAAATCTTTCGAATTTTGGATTTGAATGGTTTTTTACTCATTTTCTTTCAATCCCTAGGAACGAGGGCTGCTTCGTTGCCAAGAACACACTTCGTTGCTTCATCAATGGAAACTCACCGACGAACAAATCAAGCTCGTGGACAAAGCCGGTTTCGGATTCTTCCGCAAAATCGGTCCAATGAGCCTAAACAATTCGCTGATCTCCGCACTCGTTGAGCGATGGAGGAGAGAAACCAACACTTTTCACCTCCCTTTAGGAGAAATGACCATAACGCTAGACGAAGTAGCTTTGGTTCTTGGACTCGACATCGACGGAGAACCCATCGTTGGTTCCAAAGTAGGAGATGAGATCGCGATGGATATGTGTGGAAGGCTCTTAGGGAAACTCCCATCTGCTGCTAACAAAGAAGTTAATTGCTCGAGGGTTAAGCTTAATTGGCTCAAAAGAACGTTCTCAGAGTGTCCTGAAGACGCTTCTCCTGATGTTATCAAATGCCATACTCGAGCTTATCTTTTGTATCTTATAGGTAGCACCATTTTTGCTACTACTGATGGTGACAAAGTCTCTGTCAAGTATCTGCCTTTGTTTGAGGATTTTGATCAAGCTGGTAGATATGCTTGGGGAGCTGCCGCTTTGGCTTGTCTTTACCGAGCGCTTGGCAACGCGTCGCTTAAGTCTCAGAGCAATATCTGTGGCTGCTTGACATTGCTACAGGTTCTTGTTGCTGCTATGTTAGTATTAACTTAGTTTTGGTATCTTCAGGGGAAGTAACTTAGTTTTTGTTTATGATACAGTGTTGGAGTTACTTCCACTTGGATATCGGTAGACCGGAGAAATCCGAAGCGTGTTTCCCGCTCGCTCTTTTGTGGAAAGGTAAAGGAAGCAGATCGAAAACCGACTTATCTGAGTACCGGAGAGAGCTTGACGATCTCGATCCAAGCAAGGTAAACGGTTCACTTCACCTTTAAGAATTTGTTTATGGCAAGTTATCTCTCTTCTTGTTGAAATTTGATGGTTGTGAAAATGCAGATAACTTGGTGCCCGTTTGAAAGATTTGAGAGCATGATCCCTCCACAGATTAAAGCCAAGCTGGTTCTAGGAAGATCGAAAACGACTCTTGTATGCTTCGAGAAGATAGAGCTGCATTTTCCGGATAGGTGTTTGAGGCAGTTTGGGAGACGCCAGCCGATACCTCAGAAAGTGAAACGCCGTGACAGTAAGAACCGGCGGCTCGATGACTTGGATACGTCAATTAGTGTAGCGTGCGAGGAATGGGCTGAACGTGGAGACCACATCTTTGACAGTCCTGGAAACGGCTGTGTGGTGGATGATGGAGCTTACATGGAATGGTATGCTCGGATCAGTATCACAAAACTATACCGAGAAGCGTTTCTCGAGTCCCAAGTCATGAATATGGTAAGAAAAAAGGATGGAACTTTACTATTATAAACATGGTTTATTCGAAACCCGCGAAATCGATTTTGTATTGGTTTTGTGTAGATTGCTTGTATGAGGGAGTTTGAGGAAGCTTCTTCAGGGATCTCGCTGGAGAGATTGTCTCCGGTAGAGAGGGAAGTTATGGAGAGTGTGAAGGATACGTTCTCTAATAGTTTGACGTTTGGAGGATGGCAAGAGGTAGCGGTTAACAGTGGTTATGGTAAGCGCCGGCGTCGGAATGAACAAACTCTTACTCCGATGACGACGACGAATAATGGTGGTGGTAATGATCTTTCTTCTCTATTGCTTCAAAAGGACACATGAAGCTTTTTTTTTTTGTATTAGTTTACTTTTTCATCTCTAAAATGTTGCAGTGTTTATGTATATAAGATTATTGGCACAGTTTAGTTCTAATACACGTTCATGCCAATTCCTGAACGACCCAAATTCAGACCATTATGGTGCTTTGTTTCTCAAGATATCAGAGAGATCAAAATAGAAAACGATCCAATTTCCAGCAATCTGTATGTTCGTTGCCTTTGACATTATTGTCTTCTTCTTCGGGGTACTTGCTCACAGATTAGTAGGGTGACATTAGTCCATATGTAAGGTCACTTTTGTAAGTGCATTCAGACGCTGCTCTGGGTTCAAACTCATAGCTCCAGTCATCTTTTTTCAGACCAATGTTCGTCTCTGCTTCTGTCTGCTGCTTCATCTGCATTGATCCGGATACCACATTCAATGATCTTCTCGAATTTGCAGCTGAATTTAAACAGTCAAGACAACGAGATACTGAAGTGGATATATCTTTTAAGGTCTTTGTCCTTAGATATTATCTCGTTGTCCACTTCAAGACCACTTTTAAGGTCTCTGTCCTTAAAAATTAATTCATGGATATATCTTAAAATATGATCTCGAATGTATTTAAATATGATCTTAAAATATAATCACCAATGATCTTAAAATATGATCTTGAAGATCGCTCAATCGCTGATTGAAAATCCTAGCTGGATTCGCTGTCAACATCTTGGGATACGACAGGAATGTTAGCTAGCTCTTAGGATTTTCTATGTTATTATGTTGTGTCTCTTTGTTGCATTGAGGTCCTTTTATTTATATGTATTTGTCAATAATCCTAATCTTACTCAGATTGAGATGATCCTATATGGATCGAGCTTGACATTTCGGTTGTAACTCTAGTCGAATGCGACTTGGTATTTTCGGTCTTCTCTTCGAATTAGGGGTTTATGTCGAACATACGATGAAGTAATGAACATTATAGACAAAGTTTTGTTATTTATGCTTTTAAGTTTTGAAAACATTCAAACAAAAAGTCATTGTAAAAAAGTGTTTTTTAGGTATGAATAACGCGACTAGTTGTTTATGGTACACGAATACCGTCGGTTTCAGTTTGTTAACCGGAGCTAAAGTGGGAGTGAATTTATTTTCCCCAAACAGAAGTAACTTTGAAAAGAAATACATATTTATTGATTGAAGATTATGCCAAAATTACAAAACAAAATCTATTATTGTTAACAATTATTATACATATTAAATAATTTTATTGTTAATAGAAACATATTCATCGTTAACAATTATTATACATATTACTTATTAAAAATGATAATATTTGATGTTAATGATTCTCATATAGAAATTTAAATAACCAATATTTAACAAAATAAAAATTGAAAATGATGAAAAAAAAACTTTTATTTTATTAGAAGAATTGATGTATAACTGTTTATCTTCGTGTCGATATTATGTTTCTTAAATAGCATTTAACAAGTTTTTTATACTTTAGTTGGCTTCTTTGGTATATTTACATTGGTTATTTATTTCCAAAATGTTATTGAAAGAAAAGTTAAAAAAAAATGAAATGAATACTTGAAAACACATATTAGTAAAAACAAAAATGTATTTATATTTGATCTATAACCAAAAACATTTACACATAATGTAACACTAACAAAGAAATTAAAAAGAAACAGTTAACTATAAGGGAAAAAATAATTTAACATCCTAAGACAGAAAATTATATATAATAATCAAACATTACATAACAGTGTAATGCTTTTACTAATTTTTAAAAATTACTTATTCAAAATATATATTAAACCAATTTATAATACATATTCACGCTTGTTTTTGAAAAAAATAGTTAAAAGAAAATAAAATGAATACTTGAAAACACATATTAGTAGAAACAAAAATGTATTTATATTTGATCTATAACCAAAAAACTTTACACATAATGTAATTCTAACAAATATATTAAATAGAAATAGTTAAGTATAAAGAAAAATAATTTAATATCGAAAGACAGAAAAATTACATATAACAACAAACATTGTATGACAGTGTAATGGATTTGCTAATTTAAATTCAAAATATATATTAAATTTAATTTATAATACAAATCTGCGCATAGCGTAGATGAAATGCCTAGTAAAAAGAAGAATCGAGACATATACTAGCCAAGACACTGAGAGCATGTTCAATGGTAGAACTCCATAAGGAGTTCTTAGTTAATATTTAATTATAATCTTTTTTTAAGAACCTTTGTTAAGATAAATTAGTTTTCTGTGCTCCAATGTTAAAACTCTAATGGGGTTCTTAACAAAAAAAATTAATAATTTTTAATATTGTAAGTAAAGTTTAATTTTTGAATTTCAATCAAAATTTTGAAATGTATCATTGAAATTTCGATCAAAATTTTCAATGTACATAATGTGAATGATTTGAAATTATACTATTTCTCTAGTGAATGATTAAGCAAATCGGTTGTTCACAATCACTAATAGCAATTGAGACTAAAAGAGGAATACAATATATATGATTCGGGTCTGCACAAATGGAGAAGATAAATTGGTACACTCAGTGCTCTCCTTTGTGGAGATTATGGAGGATATAGAGAGAAGCAGAGGACAAGATTGTTTGTGAAGAAAGGAAAAAAGAGAGAATCATAACAATGACATGTCCAATTTTGCAAGTCACTCTATTTGGCTTAACACCATATTTAAAATTAGCTTCCGGGTCTCCCTTTTGGTCACAATCATCTCCCTCTTTGATTTCTGCAGGATGATCTCATTTGATTCATCCATCATACAATCTCCTGCACCAAAAAATCCTTATTCATTGATTAAACGAACAAACTTTAGACTGAAAAACAAACACTTTTTTTTACACAATGATGGCATGAGAGAGTTATGTCAAAACCAACAGAAAACAAAAATCATCATAATGAAAGCTATTGCAAAAGAGATCAAATCTCGCCACATTCTTCAAAAAATAACATAACGACCTAAATCGGAATCACAAAAATACAAAAAAGCTATCTGCTGTATGAAAACAATCACATCCATGTTCAGGAAAACTATCAAGGACAACATTCAGCAGCTAGACAATGGAAAATTTGAGCAAGTTTTGATCTTTCTCGCCATACAGCAAAAGAGAAGTCTCTTAAAAATCGAAAATTGACTGTCGCCCAAGCTGAATCGAATGTGCAAATCTCGATTTCGGCTTCGGAGAGCAATTTCTTGAAGCATTTAGAAAACCCACATCGCTCCAAGTACTGAGCTATCGAATGGTGAACCGTAGTGATTCCTTTCACAGCCCTTCCATCTCCAAGACAGTATGGTCTCTCAGAGTACCTTGTATTACTTATCAAGACAAAAACAAAGACAGTTTCACAATCATGAACTAGCCCAAAGAACCTTAATAATTACAATCAAATTCCTTCGATGAAGAAACAACACCGAAAATCAAAAGTCCTATTAGGACCGTCCTAAGAAGAATAAGAACAGGAATTATCATCTCGGCATTACACCTCAATCACAAAACCAAAGCCCTCGAGATTAAAATTCGGGAAAAAATTTAAGTCCAATATTTCAAAATTACAGAATCTAAAAGTTTCCTCCATGTACAACAACAAAAATCATATACATACGCACTCATAAGAAAGCTTATGTAAAGGAGAAGAAGGAAGGGGATTACAGTAGAAGCGGCGAGGCTTTGAGGGAAGAGTAAGTGCCAAATGGGGAGCGGAAGAGGAAGGCGAAGGAACGCCATCTGGGGAATGAAACACGGCGTTTCTGGTGGCAATCCAGTGCATCCTCGTCGTGGAGGAAGACGAAGCGGTCGCCGGAGAAGACGACGATCCCGATGTCGACGCCCACGCCGCAGCAGCGCAGCACCGGTAGAAGAAGACACCAAGAGAATCGAAGACGGAGTTTGAAGGAGAGAAAAAGAGCGTTTCTTCTTGACACGTGGCAGTTAAGAACCAGTTCTTAAAAACCTTAATTAAGAGCATCTCCAATGCATATAACCTCTTATGGGTTCTTAAAAATATTTTAATCATAAATTTTGAAAATTTTGAAGTTAAGAACTTTATTAAGAAAAATTAAATTGGATGGGTCCAATGGTAGAACCCATATGAGGTTCTTAAAAATAAAAAAATATTATTTTTAAAATTAAAATATTATAAGTAGAAATTATTTTGTTTAAATTATTGATCTATTAATATCTTAAAAATTATTGCATTTCATAAAATTTTAAACAAACATGACATAAAAACATATCGAATGCTTGATCGAAAACTTGATCAAAGTTTTCATCCATCATTTCATTGAAATTATTATGTAAAAAAGATGTCATTTTAGAGGAATAGATGAATATATAGTAAAAAAAAGCAAAATTTTTGTTCTTGAATTTTTTTTGGTAAAAGAACAAAGAAACTATAAAAGAAGCAAAATGTTTGTAAGAAATATTGTATCATAATTTGGTACATCTCTTTCAATATTTGTGGTTCCGAATACGAAGCAACTTTTAAAAAGATTTGTGATTCCGAATACAATGCAACTTCCTATCACATGAAAAAGTAAGGTACATGTCACATGATGTCGTTGTCTTCTTCTTGTCTTCTTCTTCTTCTTTCTTGTCTTCTTCTTCTTCACGAAGTGTAGAATTGAATCATGCTTAATAGACAATGCTAGCAATCCATTAGCGAGGACATCACTTTTAAGAGTCAATGAGTAGAATATACCTACAAATATATCTTCACTGAGGTTGATTACCTTGGATGCTTTGCTAACACCACCTCTTGTTAGATGAAACATCCTATCAAACACATCTGGATGACCATAGTGGAAACGAACCCTACATAGGAGCAAGAGAACAATATTAATTTGGGAATGACAACAAAGAAAATCATGTGCAATAATCACTACAGTTGATATCGGCAAACAAACTTACCTCAAAGGGTTTGCCAGTAATCTTTGACCAATCGTAACAAAACTAGTCTCTTAATTTGACATGAACCAAACCAGGGAAGAAACGCTGCGAAATGCCAACACCAACACTATTAGGCTAAGTAATAACAGAACTGTGATTAAATTACAGAAACTCAAACAAGAACAGAACCTTCTTGTCTGGGAAATCGACTGCAATCTCTGTAGCAAACTCAACACCCGACAGGCCTCCACCAACAATCTCCGCAGCAAGGCCAGACCAAGTCTTGCATCAACAATGTCACACAGGAGACAAACTCTATATCTAAGCTATATTCTTTAGCTTCAAAATATGATTAACAAATGACCCCTCTGCGACAGTTAGCACTAAGCATAGGATCGGTTATTCAAGACTCACATAGAGTGTATGCTACTTCATACTTTAAGCATTCTCAAGCGATTCAAAAACCAACATTAAACATGTGGAATCATCGAAAGAAAGATCATACCGACTTGGTAAGGGATAGCTTCTCTTGCCTGGTCTTGGGAAGCACATCGTTGTGATCCGTAGCAATCACAAGTTTAACCGCCGGAGAAGTCACAACACGGCCGTTCTGCAGGTACTTCTTGTGGTTTATTATCGTTCTTTTAGCGAAAGACGGCTCCACCATGGACCTCAAACTTGCCCAGGTTATCTCAAAGTACTCCTTCCTGATATCAACCTAATGGCTACCACAGATACACAAAAACAATCCGATTAAGAATCATAAACACAATCCTCTTTCTTGTAACCAATCTTGTAAGACTTAAAGAGACCTAACAGAGAGAAACACAACAAAAAAATACTCAAATGTTGATTAGTAATTACTGTGTGAGTCCTTTTTCGTTAGAACTCAATGAATCAAAGATCAAACGAGGAAACAAAACGGTGGTTTAAGAATTAATAACCAAAAAATTAACAAAATAAAAACACTTACGGATCGATTAGGGTGACATCGAGATTGAACTGAAGAAGTTTCGATGCCAATGATCCGGCGATTCCGCCGCCGATCACCACCACCCTCCCCCCTTTCCTGATTCAGATTTTACTCTTTCTATTTTCTCGATTCAGACTCTAAATTTCGAATGTTCTTCTCCGATTTGCTCTCTCACAAATTCAATCTCATATATATAGACCGACGTCGCCTCTTCCACAGTCGCCGGAAGGATCCTGCAGTGTTTCCACAGTCGCCGGAGAGAGATGCGAGAAAGAGAGAGAAAGCCGAGTGAGAGAAAGAAATGGGTAATTTTTTTTCATTTCCTCTAAAAAATATTAACCAATAGAAATGAGACACATAAGGGTTTCTTACCAATTCTAAAACATCTATACTAAGAACCGATTCTACACATATCATTTAGTTTTGATTTTTTTTTTCTCTTTTTTCCTAAGAAATTCTAGTTTAGAACCCAACCCCATTGGAAGTGGTCTAAGTATCGTTCTTCACATATTTATTAATTTTTATTTAATTAAATGCCTCATTATTCTAAGAACTCGACTTAAGATCCGGCGTTGATCATGGTCTGAGGCCTCTTGGGCTTTTCGTTCGTACCGAAAATAGTTTAAATTTTTTATTTGAATTAATATTAATTTTATTAGAGATATTATATCTAACCAACAAACTTCTTTGCCTCTTCTCCAAGCATCCTAAAGTAAAAACCCTAAACCAAACCCATGGCGTCAAGGAGACTGTCGAAGTCTGCTTCGGCAGCCATCAAGGCGCACAATGCTGTTTCGAATCCCTCTCTCCTCCTACGTTCCTCGCCCAATTCCTTTCTTTTCCGTCCAAATTCCTTCATCGGAGTTGTAGGAAACGTCATCCCCACGGTACTCACTCAAGCCGCTGCTCATGGCCACGTGTTCCCTCTTTCTTTCCGATTCCCTTCTCCTCGTCGCTTCTCGAATATCTCAGGACTGGTTCGTGGTCGATTTTGATTCTTATTCTTATAATGTCATTGCATTCCCAAAGAAAGAGTGTTAAAAATTTGGTTTATCTGTAGACTTATTGTGGTTATGAAGATCAAACACCACTTGAAAAGTATGGACATGATTTAACTTGGATGGCAAGAAAAGGAAAACTCGGTCCTGTCTTTAGACGGGACGACAAAATCCGGCGTTGCATCCAGATACTATGCAGGATGACAAAAAGCAATCCTGTTATCGTTGGTGAACCTGGTGTAGGGAAAACTGCAATTGCAGAAGGGTAAGTCTTGAGACTTATGATTTTCACTCTCCTCAAACAAATTTTTTTACTGAGAGATTTTTTAACCTTTTTTCAGGTTGGCTCAGCGAATTGCACAAGGGGATGTCCCTGAACCTCTGTTAGACCGGAAGGTTTTTTTTTTCCTTGGAAACTAATTGGCTTACCTTTTCTCTTCAAAGGGCCAGAGGAAGTTTTAACATGCTTTTGCTTGGTTTACCTTTTCTCTTCAAACTAATTGGTTGCTTTATAATGTAGTTGATATCTCTAGACATGGGTTCACTGCTTGCTGGTACCCAATATCAAGGAGAATTTGAGAAAAGGTTGAAAGCAGTACTAAAGGAAGTAACTGCTTCCAATGGACATATAATCTTGTTCATTGATGAAATCCACACTGTAGTTCGTGCAGGTACCTTTTTATTTTTAACCCACATACTATAATCATAATATATAGTCATAAGTATGCATGTTTACATGCTTTTATACATAATATAGTAATAAGTATGCATGTTTACATGCTTTTACTTACAGGAGAACATTGCTTTGCTAGTTTAGGCTGTGGAAAGATCTGGATCTACTTATTCTTTGTGTAGAGAACATTGCTTTGCCAGTAAAGTTTAGGTTAATATTGTTTCTCTTGTGTAGGAGCTACTGGGGGCGGAGCAATGGATGCGAGCAACCTCTTGAAACCGATGCTTGGACGAGGTGAGCTGAGATGCATCGGTGCAACTACACTGACCGAGTACCGCAAATACATAGAGAAAGATCCAGCTCTTGAACGTAGGTTTCAGCAAGTGTTCTGTGGTCAGCCATCTGTTGAAGATACCATCTCGATTCTTCGTGGGTTAAGAAAGCCGTACGAGTTACACCATGGTGTTAAGATATCTGATGGTTCCCTTGTTTCAGCAGCGGTTCTGTCAGACCGCTACATCACTGAACGCTTTCTACCAGACAAAGGTTTTAAACTTGCACCAAAAGATACCTCGAGAATAGCATTTCTTTTCTTTTTTTCAAGATGAGAGTTGTTTGTTTCAGCTATTGATCTTGTTGATGAAGCTGCTGCAAAGCTGAAGATGGAGATCACTTATAAACCCGCAGAAATCGATGAAATGAACAGAGCTGTGATCACACTGGAGATGGAAAGGCTTTCTTTGAAAAATGATAATGATAAAGCTTCTAAAGAACGGCTACAGAAGATTGAGAATGATTTGACCACTCTCAAACATAAAGAGAAAGAACTCAGTGAGCAATGGCACAATGAAAAGTCTCTCGTGACCAAAATACGTTCATTTAAAGAAAAGGTAAAATATATCTTCCCCACTGCACTCCTTTAGGTTTAGATTATTCTTAAAATCGAAGAACAGATAAACACTGTTTCATCTTACCACTGTTTCATCTTAACAACCTTGAAGTCCTCCTAAATATGTTTTATGTTTTACAGAAGGATAGAGTGAAAGTGAGCCACAGAAGTAAATCCGCTAAACATGAATTACTTATGTCCCTCCAAGGCCAGTTAGAAGAAGCTGAGAAGAATCTCATGAACTGCCGAGAGTCTAAAAAGCCCCTAGTTCGAGAAGAAGTAACTGATCTTGACATAGCAGAGATAATAAGCAAGTGGACCGTTATTCCACTGTCAAATCTTCAGAAATCAGAGAGAGAAAAGCTGGTCATGTTGGAACAAGTGCTCCATGAGAGAATAGTTGGTCAAGACATGGCTGTAGAATCAGTAGCAGAAGCTATCCGTTGTTCAAAGGCCGGTCTTACTGATCCTAACCGACCAATAGCCAGTTTCATGTTCATGGGTCCAACAGGTGTTGGTAAAACCGAGCTTGCTAAGGCTCTAGCTGGATACCTCTTCAACACCGAAAACGCGATCGTGAGGATCGATATGAGTGAGTACATGGATAAAGTCTCGGTCTCGCGGCTCGTTGGTGCATCTCCTGGCTATGTCGGTTATGAAGAAGGCGGACAGTTAACAGAAGCTGTTCGCAGGAGGCCATACTCAGTGGTTCTGTTTGATGAGATCGAGAAAGCGCACCCTGATGTCTTCAATATCTTGCTACAGCTACTTGACGATGGAAGAATAACCGACTCTCAAGGGAGGACAGTAAGTTTCAGAAACTGCTTTGTGATTATGACGTCTAACATAGGATCTCACCAAATACTTGAGACTTTCCGCAACAATAAAGATAGCAAAGAAGCAGTTTATGAGATGATAAAGCAACAAGTTGTGGAGTTAGCAAGAAAGACGTTCAGGCCAGAGTTCATGAATAGAATTGACGAATACATTGTCTTCCAGCCGCTGGACTCAATAGAAATATCCAAAATCGTGGAGTTTCAGGTAATATACATAGTTTTCACTTTAACAAAAAAATAATAATATATATATATATATACATAGTTTTCGGAATCTTTAATTTTTCAATCCGTAAATTAGCTTGTGCAAACCTAATTCGTGCTTTGGTTTGGTTTAAATGAGTGTTACCATTTGGTGTTGCAGTTGAGACGATTGAAGAACAGGTTGGAACAGAAGAAAATAAATCTTGAGTACACAAAAGAAGCGGTGGATATTCTTGCTCAGCTTGGGTTTGACCCCAGCAATGGGGCAAGACCGGTGAAGCGTGTGATTGAGAAGATTGTGAAGAAGGAGATCTCTTTAAGAGTTTTGAATGGAGAATTTGCTGAGGATGACACTATTGTTATCGATGCTGACCAGCCAAACAACAAATTGGTCTTCAAGAAGCTCGAGAATAATGCTCCTATTTGAAGAAATAGCAGCTTGATCATACAAACCAAATTAAACTAACTCTGTTAGTGTTTATAACTCTTTGTATATTCATGACTTTTAGGGCTCTGTCTTCTAACACGTACGAATGATGATGATGCTTGAAGGACGATTATATTTTTCCATTCTTTTCACAGATTATGTGGTAGACTATGCAAGTAGTATTTTGGTAGATTTTCATAAAGTCTCCCAAATTTACTTTTACTTGGAGACATAGATTTATTATATATGCTTGTCTGTTATTGTTTTGGTAGACTTAAATTTCAATATGCTTATTTGCAATTGTTTTGGCAGACTTAAATTTCAATATATTCTTTTTTCTTGTTTCAATTTGATTTTTTTTTTCTTAATTCAGTTTCAGTTTCATTATGTTTAAATTCTGTTTTTATTTTATTTTTAATTTATTTTTTGTCGTGAATAAAAAAGAGAACAGATACAAGAAGCTGTTGTATATTATTCCATGAGTAATGAAAATTATATATAGGAATACAATAAAGAGTTTAGTTTTAATAAGTTTCCCAAGCTTTTTTTTTTACACATTCGTTTGCGTCTGTCCCAAGCTTCTTAAAAGCCTCCGTCTTCCTCCTCTTTGAAAACACTAACCCAAGATCCTTGTTACTTGACATGGCGTCAGAGAAGATTTTCGAAGTCTCCGTTTGACATATTATTAAAACAAAATATTATAAATTAGTTATTCTAATTCTGTTGTCTTACGATTAATTAGATAGAAAATTTTGTATTAGTATCATTGGATTCTTTACATTTCTGATATATTCTATTTTAAACTTTCTATAATCTGCTATAATTATGTTTCCTTTTTTACCATTATGTAACACTCGTTTTGCTTCTTCTCCAAACACTCGTTGTGCTTCTTCTCCAAGCATCCTAAAACCTCCGTCTTCCTCACCTTTTAAACCACTAAACCAAAGCTCCTCCTTGCTCAAACTCAGCTTGACATGGCGTCCAGAAGATTGTCCAAGTCTGTTTCTTTAGCCATCAAGGCGCGCAATGCTCTAACGAGACCCTCTCTTCTCCTCCGTTCTCCAGCTATCTCTGCCTCTGCTCACTTCAGCTCGCGTTCATCTCCCAATTCCTTTCTTTTCCGGCCAAACTCCTTCATCGGAGTTTCCGGAAACGGCTCTCAAGCCGCTGCTCGTGGCCAAATGCTCCCTCTTTCTCTCCAATTCCCTTCTCCTCGCAGCTTCTCTGATACCGCAGATCAGGTTCGTGGTTGACTTTTGATTCTTATAATGTCATTGCATTATCTTCCCAAAAGAAAGAGTGTTAGAACTTTGGCTTTTTTTGTTCTTTTATCTCTAGACTTGTGAAGATGAAGCACTTAAAAAACATGGTAATGATTTAACTGAGATGGCTAGACAAGGAAAACTCCCTCCTCTCATTGGACGGGACGATGAAATCAACCGTTGCATACAGATACTATGCAGGATGACTAAAAGCAATCCTGTTATCATCGGTGAACCTGGTGTAGGAAAAACTGCAATAGCAGAAGGGTGATTTATATCTCTGAAACTTAACATTGGAGATCAATTGAATACGTCTTGCTCTCCAAGTTATCTCCAATATTTTTTTACTGAGAGATATTAACCTTTTCTCAGGTTGGCACAGCGAATTGTAAGAGGGGATGTCCCTGAACCTCTCTTGAATCGGAAGGTGACTCTAGTTTTTCTTTTTGCCTTTAGTCTGTTATATTGTTTTACATTTTAAAAGGAAGATTGTAACTTTGTTGCTTTATAAATGTAGTTGATATCTATCGACATGGGTCCACTAGTTGCTGGTACCTCATATCGAGGAGAATTTGAGGAGAAGTTGAAAACCTTATTGAAGGAAGTAACTGCTTCAAATGGGAAGACAATCTTGTTCATTGATGAAATCCACACTCTTGTTGGTGCAGGTGTGTGACCTTTTCATTAGTAAACGATGCTCATCTAAATGCACCATTGCAAATGAAGTGTGGCTGATGGTTTTACCCTTGTGTAGGAGCTTGTGAAGGTGAGGCAATGGATGCGAGCAACCTCTTGAAACCAATGCTTGGACGAGGCGAGCTGAGATGCATTGGTGCAACTACGCTGACCGAATACCGCAAATACATAGAGAAAGATCCAGCTCTGGAACGTAGGTTTCAGAAAGTCTTCTGTGGACAGCCATCTGTTGAAGATACTATTTCGATTCTTCGTGGTTTAAGAAAGAGGTACGAGTTACACCATGGTGTTAAGATATCAGATGGTTCCCTTGTTTCAGCCGCGGTTCTTGCAGACCGCTACATCACTGAACGCTTTCTGCCAGACAAAGGTATAATAAAACTTGCAACTTCACTCACTCTGTTCCATAATACAAGTTGTTTAAGAATTTTTTTTTTTTCATTATATTAGGATGATGTGTTACAAGTTTCTATGCATATTTTACTGTTATTTAATATGTTTGAATTTTTGAATTCTATAATCTTCTTTATAATTGGTTGAATTATGTTTTTAACTAATTATTAGAAAAACAAAATTCTTAATATTTGTGATTTTATCTAAAACATCTTATATTTTGGAATACTCTTGGAAAATGTTTGTGTGTTTAAGATAAGATTTCTTTGCTTTCAGCTATTGATCTTGTTGACGAAGCTGCTGCAAAGCTGAAGATGTTGACCACTTGGAAACCAGCTGAACTCGATGAAATAGACAAAGCTGTGATCA
>JAHZTW010000139.1:78935-113358 GCA_020283515.1 Alliaria petiolata | reverse complement strand
CGAGTTCAACTTTGATGAGGAATGCCACCCAGCGTTCAAAACCATTAAGGGAGCGCTAGTAACCGCACCGATAGTCCAAGCTCCGGATTGGGACTTTCCTTTTGAGATCATGTGCGACGCTAGTGACTATGCTGTAGGAGCTGTCTTGGGGCAGAGGAAAGACAAGAGGTTGCATGTTATCTACTATGCTAGCCGCACCTTGGACGATACACAAGTGAAATATGCAACTACCGAAAAGGAGCTCCTAGCGGTTGTTTTTGCATTTGAGAAGTTCCGATCATACTTGGTGGGTTCAAAAGTGATTGTGTACACTGACCATGCTGCCTTGAGGTACATATATTCCAAGAAGGACACAAAACCAAGACTCTTAAGATGGATCCTTCTCTTGCAAGAATTCGATATGGAAATCAAGGATAAGAAGGGCATATAGAATGGTGTAGCGGATCATCTTTCTAGGATGAGAGTGGAAGAAGTCCTACCTTTAGACGACTCACTCCTTGAAGAGCAGCTCATGATGATCAATACCGCGGTATGTGTAAAGCTAGAAGAAAAACTTGAAGAAGTTTTGAGCCTAAAAGAAGAAGATCTCCCATGGTATGCGGATATTGTCAATTTCTTGGCTTGTGGGGAAGAGCCTACTCATTTGGACCGATACCACAAGAAGAAATTCATAAGAGACATCTCACACTACTTCTGGGATGAACCTTACCTATACAAAAGGTGTGTGGACAGTATGTACCGAAGATGTGTCACAAGAGAAGAAGCAAGAGACATACTTCTACATTGCCACGGTATGACCTATGGGGGTCATTTTGCGAGTTTCAAGACTGCTACAAAGGTTCTCCAAGCTGGGTTCTGGTGGCCTACACTCTTCAAGGATGCGCATGAATTCATCAAGTCGTGTGAAGCATGCCAAAGAGCCGGAAACATCACCAAAAGAAACGAGATGCCACAATCACCAATCTTTGAAGTAGAGATCTTCGACGTGTGGGGGATCGATTTTATGGGCCCGTTTCCATCATCATATGGCAACAAGTACATTCTTGTAGCAGTTGACTATGTGTCTAAGTGGGTGGAAGCCATGGCCTCACCAACAAACGATTCAAAGGTGGTGGTTAAACTTTTCAAAACGATCATCTTTCCAAGATTTGGAGTCCCTAAGGTGGTGATTAGCGATGGAGGCAGCCACTTCATCAACAAGGTTTTTGAAGGTCTCTTGAGAAAACATGGTGTTAAGCACAAGGTGGTCACGCCCTATCACCCTCAAACAAGCGGCCAAGTGGAGGTTTCGAATAGACAAATCAAGACTATACTAGAGAAGACCGTGGGAGTCACTAGAAAGAATTGGTCTAGCAAGTTAGATGATTCTCTTTGGGCGTATAGAACGGCATACAAGACTCCAATTGGGACCACGGCCTTTCAACCTCTTATATGGCAAGTCTTGTCACCTTCCTATGGAATTAGAGCACAAGGCTCTTTGGGTCGTGAAGCAACTCAACTACAATCTCAAAACGGCTCAAGAGAAACGGTTGGTGCAACTTCAAGAGCTCGATGAGATAAGGATGAATGCATATGAGAGCGCCAAGATTTACAAGGAACGGACCAAAGCCTTTCATGATAAGAAGCTGGTGCACAAGGAGCTTAAGGAGGGAAGCATGGTTCTACTCTATAACTCAAGATTGAAGTTGTTCCCTGGAAAGCTCAAGTCTAGGTGGTCTGGGCCGTATGAGATTAGAGAAGTATTACCATATGGAGCTGTAACTTTGGTTGGGAAGAGTGGAGAAAATTTCACAGTGAATGGGCATAGAGTCAAGCCCTACATGGCGAGTGACTGCAGCAAGGAGAGCACCACGTTGCCTCTCCAAGACCCCCCACTAGCCTAACCAAGTAAAGTCAAGCTAAGAGACTTTAAACAAAGCGCACTTGGGAGGCAATCCCATGTCTATCTCTGTGTATAAATTTTTTTCTTTCATTTCTAGATTATGTTTTTAAGTGTGTGTGAGCAGGAACAAGGGAGTACTCCATGTCACGCCAAGAAAGAGCAGGAGGACCGTAGCAACCTCAAGCTCCGGCCATCTTTAGCTTCAAGGTACCAAAAACGTCAAACTTTGTATATAACATGCATTTTTATTTTTTATTTTGTGTGTCTTCTCTTGAATTTGTTTAACACCGAGACGGTGTCATTCAAGTTTGGGGGAGGAGAGTTTGTGCTTTGACATATTTTATTTGATCTTATTTTGTTTTTACATTTTTTGAGTCTTCATGCATACATAAAAAAATTGCATAAAAAAAAAAAAAAAAAAATCAGAAAATTCATAAAAATTTCGAAAAAAAAAAATGCATATAGCTTGCATTTGCATTATCAAATATTGTAGGATTGAGCCTAAATTTTTATCATATAGGTTGCATCACTCATATGCATAGGGGGCAATGATGAAAAATGTTCCTTTTAAAGTGTTTTAAGCTCATGTATTTGTTCAAGGCCCTAGTTAGTAGTTCTTTGATGCTTTGTGCAACTTTGAAATTAAGTTCTAACCATACTTGGATCATTTGATTTGATTTTCTTGGCTTAAAGTTGAAACAAGCATGAATTGAATCCTTACTTAAAAATCGGAACCTTGACATGAACATCTAATTATCATACTTGTGTTTTGGAAAAGAATACATGGATTACAAAAAAATATTTAGGCTTCCTTATTCACTTCACCACTCTTTGTAAGCCTAAATAGAGTACCACACCTTCACCTTGCCTTATTTCAAGCCAAAATTCGTGTGTGATTGCAAATTGTGAGGCCTTATTTTCTGTTTGAACTTGGCATAAAGTGTTAGGTTTTGGGCGACATGTTTAGGCTCTCATAATGTTGCTAGCTTTGCATTTTGAAGCTAGTTTTAGGCTTGATTGGGAATTGGGAGTTCACAGGTTTGAGAATGGGAAGGTGTTAAGGAAAAAGATGAAAAAGGGATACATATTTCTAGTGGTTGATCTTGATTTGTGATAAGAAAAAGCTCAAAAGAAAGAAAAAGAGCCCTAGAGGCCAAATGCATAAAAGAAATATTTTTAGAAGAAAGCTATCAAAAGAAAGAAAAGAGCTAATATTTATGACCATACCACTAGCCTTAAGCAAAGTTTAAGAAGTTTCCCTAAGAAAAGAAAGTGTTTGATGGAGTTCTTGTGGGTTTAAGCTTGGCATGAATAGCCTTGTTGATTTGGGTAGTTTCTAGAGGGTGAGTGAGCTTGGAAAATATAAAAATGAATGAGAGAGGGATTAGGATCATTGTTAGTATACTTGGGTAGATGTGAGTCTAGTCATGTATGCATGCATTGCCTTTTACCTTTAGCATTATGTATAAGTTCAAACATTTTTTGAGAGAAACCATTGCTTGGAGTACCCATTTGAATGAGATCATTTTTATCTCATAACCTTAACCCTTACCAAATGTATTCGGTTTTAAAAAGCACAAGTGTGATTCACGGTTTGGAGCTCTTAATGAATATTAAAGGTTTTGATTCTTGGATTGCTTGGATTAAACAAGTCATGATTTGAATTTCGATTTGTGATGATTATGGCTAAGTCCTTTTGAGTAAATGCTTGTGTACTGCATCCTAGAACTGAAAACAAGGACCTTTGAGTTGATACATTTGAAAAACACTTTTGGATTTGAGCCCCCGTTTTTAATCATCTCTTCCTAGCTTGAATTTGGTTTGCTTGAGGACAAGCAAAAGGCAAGTTTGGGGGAGTTGATATACTCATTTATTTCGCATATTTATCATGCATTTAGAATAAGTTTTCATCCATATTTCATTTATAGCTAAGTATAATCATAGTATTTGATCATTTATAGGATTTAGAACATTTGCATTTGCATTTGCATTTTCTTTTGTATATATGCATCATTTCAGGTTATTCTATGGATTTGGCGACAATGTGGAAGCTGGAAACATAAGATGATGAGCTAGGAACAAGTAGAGAGCAAATTGATGTCATCTGACTTGCTGTACCAAGATGTTGCAACCGATTCAAATCCATGCCACCTAAAGCGACTTAAAGATCAGACTCTACAAAGACTTTCCATTCCGATTCAGCCTCCGCAATCTTCATAAAACTCATAGTAAATTGAGCTACCTTTCGTTCAGAGGTTATTTCAAGTCATTATGGTCAGTGGTTCAGAAGATACGGCTATTTAAGTAACAACATGTCCGTCTGGAAGTTTGGCGACCAATTTCGTTAACTGAACGATCAGCTCGGATGAAGGGGTTTTCATTGCGATTTAGCCTCGACAGTCTTCATGAGAGTTTTAGGAAATTGAGTTAGCTTTAATTTGGTGGTGATTTCAAGTCAAACGGTGCAGTAGTGCAAAAGATACAGATCGATCAATCCATGTACCCGAACCTAAAGATACCACTTGCAAGTGCTCCAAAAAAGTGTTTATGCTTTAGTAAAAGTGGGATTAGAGAGGTCCCTTGTCCCTTGTCCCTTGCCCCTTGTCCCTTGCCCCTTGTCCCTTGCCCCTTGACCTCTCTTTTAAGGCCAAGAGCCATGTTTAAAACTCTATATAAGGAGTGTGTGTGTGCTTGTAATAATCATTCAGTTTTTCATTCAGTTTTTCATCAAGTAAACAATCAAGTCTTTATATTCTCTTTTTCAAAGTCTTCTTAAGTGTTTTTGTAAGCTTTCCCTTGTTCTTGAATTTTATAGTTCTTCTTATTTAGTTCTTTAAAAATTCGTATTTTATATATAGATATTTCATATTTAAGATATTCCAAAGTCAAATCTTTCTTCTTAATTCTTGTTTAAATCTTTTGATAATTCTTGTATTTTATTATCTTCCACAAGTATTTATTTAATTTTCAATCTTTCTTATAAACCTCATTGGTCATGTTCCTTAACTCTAAACTTAAGTTTAAAGGAGATAAGAACATGATTTGTGAGTAAACCGCCTAAGATTTAAGGTTGGGATGATTAAGGAAGTTGGAGACTAAAAACTTGGTTTGTTTTCATCATGTACTTCATTTTAATTCTCTTCTTGGATTTGGGGGTTTTAAGGTCTAGAGACTCTCTAACAAGATCTCTTTAATCTAGGGATTTCCTTATCCTAACAAGACTTAGGAAATCCCTTAAAACCAAATCCAAGAGACTAGCTCATCCTTTCCCATACACCATGGATGTTTAGGGAGCTAGTTAAGCCACTTTTTAAGATATATGCTTAATGTTCTTCACCTTATCTTTCCACTATACACCATGGGTTAGGATGATAGAGTGAAGAAAGGATTTACACCATACACCATGGGTAAATCTAGTTAGGTTTCTTAAGGCTTAGAGATAGCACTAAAAAGTGTAAAAAAATATGTTTTCAAAACCCAAGTTCGAATTTTCAACCTCCCTAAGAATGAATCCCAACCTTGAATCTGTTTTTAATATTTGAAAACTAAAAATCATTTTCTCCCTGTTCAAAGTTAATTGTTTTCTCTAAAAATTTTTAAATTAGCTTAATTATGCAATAGAGTTTTAATAAATTTGTAAAATCGTGTTTGAGCTATTTTTAATATTTTAGAAATTGTCTAGAGTCTTGCTTTATGTCTGGAATTGATTTGGTAACCGTTTGATTTTTAGAAGTAGTTTTCGAAAATCTTGCCACTTAGCATATATTTGTCTAGATAATCCGGTTTTAAGTTTTGATTTTTTAAAATTAGTAGATCGGTTGTTTTATTGTTTAGGAGTCATCTAGTAGTAGTATATCCCTTCTGTGGGATTTGTAAAATTGTTTTCGTGTCTGTTTAAATATCGCAAGCAATTGTTTTTAGAATTCTTACCCAATTAAACCGAATTTTGCTTAGCTTCATATATTTCTTGTATCCTAGTATCTTTCACCCCAAGGTTGGATTGACATCCTGAAGTATTACAATGACTTGACTATGCTTTAGGTTTGATAATCTCTGAGAAAAAGCTAGTTATCAGCAACCCAGTCGAATAATGTCCGCTTCGCTTCCACGGACATTCGAAAGTTTGGAATCGGTAATTTTCCCTGACTTGTAATATGCAACTCGGGTCTTGCGCAAATTTCGACCAAGTCCAACCTTGATTTCAAATTTTCTTTACTCTTTCCCTTCACGTTCAAGATTGTATTCATGATGTTATCAAAAAAATTCTTCTCTATGTGCATCACATCAAGGTTGTGCCGTAAAAGGTGATCCTTCCAATACGGGAGCTCCCAAAAGATACTCTTTTTGTGCCAATTGTGAGATACACTATATCCGTCAGGCATGTTTGCCGGTGTGTGCCAATTTCCCCCACGCCGACACGTTTCCTTAGCACCGTAGTGATCAATTTGCTCTAACAAAGTATCTCCTCAAAGATGAACAGGTGGAGGAAAACGAACAACCTTGTTCTTCTTAAATAACTTCTTATTTTTCCGGTATATATGATTCATGGAAAGAAACCTACGATGACAATCAAACCAACATGACTTCCTTCCATTCTTCAGCTGAAACGCATCTGACCTATCCATACAATATGGACAAGATAATCTTCCATGCGTAGTCCAACCCGATAACATTCCATATGCCGGAAAGTCACTTATAGTCCACAATAACACAGCACGCATATTGAAATTCCGCTGCTGGGAGTAGTCAAACGTGCGAACACCACTATACCAGAGCTGTTTCAACTCATGAATCAAAGGTTGCAGGAATACATCAAGTGCTCGCTTCGGATGCTTAGGACCAGGCACTAGAATACTCATGAACAAAAATTCTCGTTGTATGCACATATCCGGAGGAAGGTTGTATGGCGTCAATATGACTGGCCATAGAGAATATTGCCTCCCAGACATACCAAATGGACTAAATCCATCAGTGCATAAGCCAAGATAGACATTCCTGCATTCGTTAGCAAAGTCAACGTGTATCGTCTGAAAGTGTTTCCACGCCTTTGCATCTGACGGATGTGTAACCTCCCCATCCACTGTAGAATGTTGCGCATGCCATCTCATTGCTGCCGCAGTCCTTTCCGAGTGGTATAATCTTTTCAATCTATCAGTGATTGGCAAGTACCACATGCGTTGGTACGGGACCCGAGTTCTTCCACTAGTTTCTTGATATCTCGGATTCCCACAAAATCGACATTCCTGCAGCTTATCATTGTCTTTCCAGAAAATCATGCAATTATCAATGCATACATCAATCATTTCTGATGGTAACCCAAGACCCGAAACCAACTTCTGTATTTCATAGTAATTTTCAGCAGAAAGATTATCTGCTGGCAAATACTCTTTAAAAAGTTCGACCCATGAATTCATTTCACTCTCACTAACATTATTATCACTCTTAATTGTCATCATTCTAGATGCCAATGATAATTTAGACTGCCCTTTTCTACATCCATCGTAGATTGGCTGGTTTGCAGCGTCTAACATATCATAAAAGTGCCTAGCATCTGCGTTGGGTTCTTCCCGACTATTATCAACAAATGAGGTTGGTGGAGCTTCATGCATTGCATCTACAACCATATCATGATATCTATTCCCTTGTTGATATCCTTGATCAATATTTCCAAATATATTACACCCATCATCATAATTATCATTACTAGGCTGCTCAAACCCCTGACCCGCGGTACTACTACTTCCAGCACCACTACCTTCCCCATGCGAAAACCACACATAGTAGTTTGGCATAAATCCTCTATTATATAGATGCCTCTTCACAGTATCAATTTCTATATATGGTATATTCTTGCATTTTCTACATGGACAGAATATTTTACCATGTTCTATCGCAAATGGTTGGTTTGTTGCCTGATAAAAGAATCCTCGCAATCCGTCCCGATACTCTTTCGTCACTTCACCACTCTCCGGATCTCGTTGATTGTACATCCAAGACCGTAATGCATAGATGCCATCGTAATTCGAAGACATTTTTTCACTCTTATTTTTTTTTTCTCTCTTATTTTTTTTTCTCTCTTTTTATTTTATGTTTGAATGTGTAAAAAAAAACCAGAAGTGAGCTATTTATAGATTATTAGATTTTTTTGCGACGTATTTGCGACGGAAATTTATAAGTAGCGACGTATTTGCGACGACTAATTGCGACGGAATTGCGACTACTACCACTTTTGCGACGGATTTGCGACGGCTACAGACAAATTTGCGACGGCTACCGACATTTTTGCGACGATTTACTCGAGCATGTGAAAGTAGGTGAGACTTCTGAAAAACGTGGTGTACCTACTTAGGTTCCCCTCGCAAATCCCACGCAACTCCGTCGCAAATATTGCTTCCGAATAAAGTCGTCGCAAATGCGTCGCAATTTTGCGTCGGCAATTTTGCGTCGCAAATGCCTCGCAAATTGCGACTGAATTGCGACAGACTCCGTAGCCGTTGCAATAATGTCGCAAAACCGTCGCAATATGCGAGGCATTTGCGACGAATCTTTTCCGTCGCATATTTCCGTCGCAAATCATCTGTTTTAGTGGTTATTTGGTTGACAAGAAGCGTAAATGTCTGAATATAGCAATCTATCTTATAATATAACAATTTATCTTATAATATATATTTACAAATACTATATACATATACATACACCTTCATCCTCATCTCCTTCCCGATCATTTGATCTTCGCCATTATCTCCGTCTTCGACCACTGAACTCGCAGATTTCGTTGTAGCAACCATCTCCTTCCCGATCCCTTTTGAGTGGATCTCTCATGCTCATCTCCTTCCCGAACTTGCCGATTTCGCTATAGAGTCACACTGGCCTGATTCGCGTGCTCTCTCTTGTATGGGTTTTACTGGAATCGTTGTCCTCCACTTAGATTTGGTGGTGATTTCTGGCTCAATGCTGGCTTTGGGTTTGATTAATTTCTGGGTTTTCTGCGAGGATAAGATGTGGGATTTGTTTGTAAATGTGATTTAAGATTGTTGGATTTCTTCATGAAATGGTGGGTCATTTAATGATTGTTTTACTCAGTTCAATTTTGATTCGTGATGGAGTACACGCGTGGGGTTAAAAACGTATACTATGATGGCAAAATATTTTGTTGTTTGGACCTTCATAAATATATGTTGTTTATCCAATTAAAGTTTATATTTGGGTTGTTTACCCAATTGTCTCTTAATTCACATCAGTCTACTACAACAGTAAAAGAAAATTGAGTTTTGTAATCGTCGTTTCAAAATGAATAAATCGGACAAATTTGCCCAAAAAAATAGTTTTTTTTTTAATTCTAAAATTAACTAGTTTGCGACATATTTCTTAAAAAAATTATATAGTTTTAGATTCGAAGATATCCTGTTAGACATTATATAATATGCTTAGAAGTTCCAAACTTATTTTTTTTGAGAAAAGTTCCAAACTTATTTTGGTTGTATCTTTCCGGCAAGAGTCTTTCGGACTTTAGTTACACAGTAGTGTGACTGGCTAAGAATGCTTTATTAAATTCTCTCTTTGAAGTTCATGTCAATGCTGAACTATGAAGTCTACTACCGACGACTACCAGGTCCAATGGTCGTTTACACAGTAGTGTGTTAGAATAGTTTTAAGTTATATTAAGCAAAAAAAAAAATTAAGTTATTACATCTGTTTAAAAAACTTTCTCCTTAATTTAAAAAGTTTGCTTTTGGAATCAATTTGGATTTCTTTAATTACAGTTTACAAAACACAAATTTTGAATTATTAAACGGGGATTAATCTACAGATTATAATTGTGCAGGTTATTAATTACAAAATCTAAAATTTATAGTAATAAATTTTAAATATATTTTTATCAACGTATCATGCAGATTATAATCAGTTATTCATAAAAGTTAAAATATGATTAAAAAACAATGCTAGAGCTGTAGAGCATTTATATAAGTAACCAAACATATAAATCTGAATCGATTGATTCATAAATTCAAAAAATGAATAAAAACCTTAAACTGCCGAAAACAAAAAAGAACCTAAAAGCTCAAACTAAACCCCTAATAATAGAAGAAAGAAAAATGATCCGGTCTTAACCGACTCAACATAGGATTCAAATCGAAAAAACTAACCTGTCTCTAGACTCTCAAACTTAATCGCGGTTTTAGCTCAAACAAGTACTTGTAACCAAAACCAAAATCCCGGTTGAACCTGACCCCATAAAGCCTAAGAAGATTGGTTGGAAGGATCGAAGATCTGACCAACGAACAAAAGAGTTCCGGTTTTGTCTTCTCTAATTAAGAACAAAAATGGATGATCTGCCACAAAATCTATCGTCTTAGGAGGCTCCATATACATCGAACTTCCTGTAGTCACAAGTACATAAGTAGCAGCAGCAGCTTCAGCGCCTTCTTCATCGATCTTAACACAAGCTTTATGGTACAAGGACATTGAACGCAATCCCAACTCACTTAAAACCGATCCACCATCTAATCCGTAATCCATCTTAAACTTTGGGATTCTGAATCGATTAGCATAAACTTTCCATCTTGGAACGTGACTATCCAAGAATCCAGAAGTAGATGCCATTGTCTTCACAAGATCATCCAATCCATCGTTCTTGTCCGGGAGATAGAAATACATTGAGAAGCTGCGATCGGTATCATCACCGCCTTGTCGATAAGGTATCTTGAGGACCTTGTAACCATCGCAAGCCTCTATGTATTGTTTCTTAAAGCTGCTCATGAATGGCACAGACACTGAGGTTCCATTGAGAAGGTGAAACTCTCTGTCTCTCGTATAAGACTTCTCGAATGGAACTTCCCATTCTCCTTTGAAGTACAATGCGTTTGCATAAACAAAATCGGTTTCGTATGTAACGGATCCAGGAGGAAGAACATTTTTGATGAGACCATTGGTGTGTTTTGAAATCCATGAATTCAATTCCACACGCACTTCTTCAGCCTTATTTTTTATATCACCCAAAAAAACACTATATCAGAAAATTAATTATGAAGATAAACTCATGATTCCAAAATTGGATTTTGAATCATTATACTAATTAGGGTTTGACTGTTATGTCAACAAAATAACAGAATATCACAATAGGTGAATAATAAAATAGTATGAGAAAATTGAACAAATTCAAAACCCCAAAAACTAATATTTATTATTAGATAAATATTTTTTTTGTCTATACTACTTATTAATTTAAAACATGATTTTTTATCATTAAATGCTTACCAATTACCACTATGAATTGTTAATGATATCTATTTGGCTAAATCACGTTTTAAAATGTGAAAAAATACATACCAGTCAAACCCTAACCCTATATCTTTGTCTAGGTTAAATCAACGATCACAGCATAGAAACACATAGTTTATTAATTTACTGACTGTTATGAGAAAAATAAGGAAGAGATTGAGATTACCTTTGATCGGAAATCTACGCGATCGTAACGAGCCTTGAAGCTATTCTCGAAGAGATCCTTGAATGATGAATCAATCTGTAGCGACTGCTCGATCCAGACGCCATTGACCGACGAGATCTTTGGACTGCCGTTCGCGCTATGGTCGGCAAAGACGACGGAAACGATCTCGCTGAAGACGGCGTTGAGCTCATCAGTCGAAGAAGACCTCAGGAAGTGAGCGCGGCGTATATCGACGCCGGCGAGAAAACGGTGTTAGAGTGTTTGGCTTTAGTAGAGAAGATATGATTCGAAAGGACCAAGGCTATGTCGTTTTGGTTCTTTATAGCTTCTTCTTTAGTTGACTTTGACACGCAGCGAGAGAGATGTGGTGGAGGTGGCGAAGCAGAACGTTCCATCACTCTCTTCCGCTTCACCTCTCTCTCTTCCTCAGAAACACCATTCTTAACTTCTCTCTCGCTTTTCATTCTCAAAAATTTATTTTCGCAACTTTCTCAAAAGTCAAAACCCTAGAACACAGAAAACCAACGACACACGAATATCCTCAAACAAAAAAGCAATGATTCTTCCAAATCCACGCCTTAAAAAGAAGAAGAAGAAACTCAATTTAGAAATCAGAAGTATAATTGATCGATTTTAGCTACATACTTATAGCAAAAACTTTAACATAAGTCTTTTAGGAAATATTCATAAAACCATAAAAAGGAAATATAATGAATTGCTAATTTAACTAAAACATAATTGAAGTCAAAAAAAAAAAAAAAACTAAAACATAATGATAAATTTCATAATTGCATATTAGTCATATTTTCTCAATTTTTCGCCAGTATTCTTTTTCCTTCGTGTCTTCTTCCTTCAGATTTTCCATTTCTCTTTAAGCTTCATCTCCACAATTGCACAACCAGCAACACCTTCTTCGATTTGTGTTTTCTCTTTTTCAAATTGAATCAAAGCTGATGGTGAAATCCCAACAGAAACTAGACTTCAAATCAGAAGAGTCGATTGTCGTCAATCTAATCAAGCATATCCCTCGGAGGCTCAGACACAAACTTTCCCGATTGATTTTGGTGATAATTTCAAGTTTTCCTTACAATGATTCTCATAACACATATTTACAGGGATCATCACTACTTTCCAAGAACTCTAATTCCATATGGACTTGATATATATGGGATTGTAAACTTTGTTGGGGTTTTGCATATGTGTTCTAATATGTATATTACTATTGGATTATTTCTCAAGCTATTGACATATTCCCAACCACATTGCATGTGTTCGACACGCCCGCTTAAACTCTGTCTATCAGCCACAGGCCCACAGTTACTAAATTAGGATCCGGGTATACCCGGATTTTTAGTTATATATTTTAAACCCATAAAAATAAATTGATAACAAAAAATAAAAAACAAAATGGAATTACTTGTGAAAAATTATCTTTATTTTTATTAATATTTGTTTCCAACTAAATTTTATTAAATAATTCTAAATTTTAAGAATTTTGTATTCCTATATGAATTATGTTTATTTCTAATGATTTCACTACTTCTATATATATTTATCCTAAAACTCTGACTAATTGATTATCATATTTTTATTGAAATTATATTTATTTCCTTAACATAATTGAATTTCTTAATTAAAAAAAAATTGTTACACGTGTCAAAATTTGATCGATTGATTCAGATGCATCTCAATCATTTTAACTTCGAATGTGATCTGCATATACAGTGGCTTATAATTATTAGTGATTGATCATACAATTTTCATAATCTAATTGAAAAACATAAAAGTTAATTTAAAAAAACTTAATTTCTAGATTTCTGTTAACATTATGTTAAAATATAATTGGTTGATTTTTTTTACATGTGTCAAAATCTTATCGATTAACTTGACACGTGTCGCGATCATATTAATTACTAACTCTGACGCATCCAACTTTATATGATAAGATATTTTTTTTTGAACATTTACTTACATATAATAAGATATGCAAAGTAAACTAGTTTACATTCGGTTTTTAATAGCCTATGATATATAACATAAACTCTTCACATAGATTTCTTAATTTTACATGATACTAGGTGAGTACCCTGCACTATGTGCGGGTTTTTATTCACACTATGTCATATGATTAGTTTTAACTCGTTATATGCTTCTAGTTAAAATATGAGAATATTTACATCAACTTATATAAATTAATCTTTTTATTAATGTGATATTGGTAGATAATAACCCTTTGTTACATAGTGAAGGAAAAATCTCATGGTATAATCCAAAATAGTTTGCATTATATATTTTTTAGGCGGTACTTTGACCATAAACCAAGAAAATTTGTAATGGTTCGAATGTTAAAACAAATTACACACCTTTCAATCCTTAATATAATCAAAATTTATCAAAAGATATAAATGTCTTGTAGATCTTCAGCATCATTATCTATAGCATTTTGTGACTATAATTAAATCTAAGTATTGTTTTCATACTTTTTTTATAAGTTTTTTGTTGGCTAGCATTGCATTCAATATGGCACCCTGTTTGTGTCATCATAGTCATCTAGTTCCAACATACCGATTGCCATACATGTCATCATGAGCATCACCATACCATCAACAATCACTTAAAAAGTTCACACCATCTTTGATAAGATTTTTGAGTAAGAAATTTGTTCTCCATTTTAAATCAAAATACTATTAAGAAACTTCAAACAAACACAATATTAGTGGTAAACAAAAGCTAATTTACTGATGTTATTAGGCAAAGATGGTCAAATATGTAATGTCACATCAGGCAAAGATGGTCTAAGTATGTAATGTGTTCTTGTCTTCTTGACTTGAAACTTGGTGATGCAATAAGAATATTTAAGCTAGTGCGATACAACTCTCATTAGTTTGCAAAAGGAGTTGATATACATCTCAGCAAAAGAATCTAAATAAATATGTTAAAGTGACAATCATCTATACACAGTGAAATTATAATGTGATAATCAAAATCAAAACCATCAACTTTTTCTATTTCTCAGAAAACCAGAAATCAGGGAGAAGAGATCATTTAGTTGAATAAGAGATTTCTGTCACCGAAAGTCGCCAAAAGTCGCATATCGATCTTATGAAAGAGATGTCTGTCACCATCAAATTCTCTGGAACGCAAAATAGATAGGTAAATTTTCTGCAAGCTTGTCATAAGATCAAACATGAGGAATAGATTGGCGGAGCCCAAACATTTTTCTACCGGGGGCAAAATAAAAGATAAAAAAAAAAAAATTAGCAAAAAATGTTACAAATATACTATACGATTATTAATAGCTTGAAATCTTTTTATTACAGTCTTATTTGTTACGTCTTTAAATATATTTTTCTGATAACACAAACGAGACAATCAATTAAAAAAACTAATTACCAATACGATTTTGTATCATTTGTTAATAGAGATTTTTTTAGTAACCGATCCATTAGTTATCTAGTGAAAATAACAAAATAAAAATAAAGATATTTGAATTTATAGATTATAAATATAAAGCTTACATTTTTCTATAAGTTGAAGTCATGTCATATCTAATTTAATAAAAACATAAAACATAATCACAAAAAAATAAAATAATTGAAAAATATAATGAAATCTAAGGTGATCCATTTGAGATGTTTTACTTATTTTAATTTTTTGGTGAATAATAAAAAAAAAAAACCACAGACAATGAAAAAGAATGACGAATGGAAGGGTTTATACTTTATAGAGTTTGTTTTTTAAAAACATTTTATCAGCTAATAATTAATTAAAACTTGTAAAAATAATGATTTTTTTTCATGTAAAGTGGGCTTAAACTTAAACTGAGCTCAAGATCTAAAAAAATCAATTACTCAATTTAGTTATGTTTTTTTTTTTTTTATGGGGTCAACAATTTTTTTTTATTGGGTCATAAACAATTTTAAAAAAAAAAACCATATAATTTTTTTAATTAAGTGCCCCACTCTCACCTTACTGCCTCCGTCAATACTTAATCCCAGTAATCGATTGAGAGGAATACCAGATATATTCCACGAGACTGTGAGCAAGAATGGAAGAAATCGACAACCCAGAAAATCCATAACTTGGAACGCTTTCTCCTGATAGCGAGTGGGTTTCTTCCTAGTTGAAGAAGTAGTAAGGATGGAGAGGATGACAAGTTAGATATTTGAGTCTAAAAAAGGAAAAACAAAACAGATTTATTTGTTGGCAAGTAAGAATTCGGTTTCTGCATCACATATATTTGAAGATGCATCATGTTTGTTGTATGGCGATATTCATATGAAGATCGGCAGAGTTCTTAACCGAAGAATATCTAAAAATCTTAGTTATGTGCATAACCAAAGATGAAAAATAAACATATATTTATATAGTTGACGCCTAATATAGCTTTAGTAATTATTTATCACAAGGGAGATTATGGAGAAACGATAACTAATTTGCAGGAAGAAAGAAAATTGATCCGGTCTTAACCGAATCTACATAGGATTCAAATAGGAAAAAAAAAAAAAAGTCCTAACCACATTAACCGGTTCCTAGACTCTGAAACCTAATCGCGGTTTTAGCTAAAACTAAATAGAACCTGATCTCTAAACCAAAAACTTTTAAGTACTTGTAACTCCACTTTTTTGCCATATAACCCCAACCGAAATCTCGGTAGAACCTGATCACCCCTCCAGATCCTAAGAAGATTTGTTGGAAGGATCGAAGATCTGACCAACGAACAAAACAGTTCCAGTTTTGTCTTCTCTAATTAAGAACAAAAATGGATGATCTGCCACAAAATCTATCCTCTTAGGAGGCTCCATATACATCGAACATCCTGAAGCAGCAAGTAAAAAAGTGGCAGCAGCAGCTTCAGCCCCTTCTTCATCGATCTCGACACAAGCTTTATGGTACAAGGGCATTGAACGAAATCCCAACTCTTCACCGTTTAATCCGTCAGCGATCTTAAACTTCGGGATTCTGAATTCATTAACTAAAACTTTCCAACTTGTAACTTGACTATCCAAGAATCCAGAAGTAGATGCCATTGTCTTCACAAGATCATCCAATCCATCTTTCCTGTCCGGGAGATAGAAATACATTGAGAATTTGCGATTGGTATCATCACCGCCTTGTCCACAAGGGAATCTGCTGCGATAGGCATCCTCACAGCGTTGTAGATAAGGCAAGACACTGCGATTGGCATCATCACCGCCTTGTCCATAAGGGAGGCTCCTGCCAAAGGGATCATCACCGCCTTGTCCATAAGGGAAGAAGCTGCCATTGGCATCATCACCGCCGTGTCCATAAAGGAAGCTGCTGCCAAAGGGATCATCACCGTCTTGTCCATAAGGGAAGCTGCTGCGATTGGCATCATCACCGCCTTGTCCATAAGGGAAGAAGCTGCTGCGATAGGCATCATCACCGCCTTGTCCATAAGGGAGGCTCCTGCCAAAGGGATCATCACCGCCTTGTCCATAAGGGAAGAAGCTGCCATTGGCATCATCACCGCCTTGTCCATAAAGGAAGCTGCTGCCAAAGGGATCATCTCGATAAGGGAAGCTGCCGCGATTGGTATCATCACCGCCTTGTCGATAAGGTATCTTGAGGACCTTGAAGCCATCATAAGCCTCTATGTATTGTTTCTCAGAGCTGCTCATGAATGGCACATACACTGAGGTTCCATTGAGAAGGTGAAACTCTCTGTCTCTCGTATAAGACTTCTTGAATGGAGCTTCCCATTCTCCTTTGAAGTACAATGCGTTTCCATAAACACAATCGGTTTCGTATGTAACGGATCCAGGAGGAAGAACATTTTTGATGAGACCATTGGTGTGTTTTGAAACCCATGAATTCAATTCCACACGCACTTCTTCAGCCTATTTTTTTTGTATATCACCAAAAAACCAAAACAAAAACTATATCAGAGTCTCATAATTCCAGAATTGGATTTTGAAATCATTCTATAGAAAAATCAAACATCACAGCATAGAAATTGATCTCGTTAATCTACAGTTTTTGCTAATTATATCTTCGTCTAGGTTAAATCAAGGATCAAAAGCATAGAAACAGAGAGTTGTTTTGAGAAAATCCAGGGAGAGATTTGAGATTACCTTTGATCGGAAATCTACGAGATCGAAACGAGCCTTGAAGGTATTCTCGAAGAGATCCTTGAACGATGAATCAATCCGTAGCGATTGCTCGAACCAGACGCCATTGACGGACGTGATTTTTGGACCGCCGTTCGCGCTACGATCCGCGAAGACGACGGAAACGATCTCGCTGAAGACGGCGTTGAGCTCATCGGTTGAAGACGACCTCAGGAAGGAGACGATCTCGTCGGAGACTAAAGAATCGCCGGGACCAGAGGCCACCAAAGTGAGCGCGGCGAGAAAACGGTGTTAGAGTGTTTGGCTTTAGTAGAGAAGAGATGCTTCGAAAGGATCAACGCTACGTCGTTTTGGTTCTTTATAGCTTTCTCTTTAGTTGACTTTGACACGCAGCGAGAGAGATCGAGACTCATTGTGATCGAGATTAACTGTATGCGTCTTTCGTTTTTTTTTCTTCTATGATTAAGAAAACTTCTAAAGGGCTAAACAATATTATATTAAAGAAAACTTTTTAGGATTGGATTAGTAAGTCGGTTGTATAATTTTTACTTTTCATTTTTTTTCTTTCTCACTTTTGAGATTTAAATTTACTTTTATATCTTATCTTCTATAATTTTTTCTTTATATAATATATATATATATTATTTTTTTGTTACCTTTTTTCACAAACTTTTTTCCCTTCATAAAAGAGGAATATATATAACAACATATTTTTCACTCCAATTTGTCTCATTAATTCTTAAATTAGTTAATCCTAACTGGTGATCGATTCCATGTGTCTAACTAAGTTTGTTTATTATATTCATCGTCGTAACCTTTGATATTTATTTCGCTGTTTTTTTTTTTAAATACAATGCAAAATTGGAATGTTAATATATATGTGTTTTTTTTAATTCCATTTCATTTGACAAATTTTCTAACTTGTTCGGCTAGTATTTCCGACTTAGTTCGGATCTGTGTATATTTGGTTTTAGTTTCCGGCTTTATCCGGATTTTTTTCTTCTCCTTCTGCATATCTGATCTTTCAATCTATGATTTCGTATGATTTTGTCTAAGTTTTCTTCAGCTTCTGTTAGACTCGTTTCTTTCAGCTCATGGCGAGATAATATTTTCGCTCACTCGAATAAGGGCTTTTGTTATAGGCTGTTAAGGGAAGCCTCTTGTTATGGTAGAAGACCGAGCTATTTCGGCGGTAAGCTCTGAATATCTCTTGGGCGAGAATCATCGGCGGGTTCTGCAGCAGGATTTGTAGTGATACACATCGAGTGGAAGCACTTAAATGAAGATGGAGACATGAAGCTTAGTCGGAGATAAAGCTCTGGCAGTGAAGCTCTTGCGATGGCGATGATGTGTCAACGGTGATGTGTCAAGACTCAACAACGATACAATCGTCGGTTTGACAGAGTCTCCAACAACTCTCCTGTGAAGCCATGTGGCCCATCTAGTTCCGTCTTCGAGCACATGTTCTTTGATATGTTGTTTTGTAATGTTTTATGTGTTTGAGTTATTAACTGGGCTTGTAAAACATATCACTCTTCTTATAGCCCATTGGGCTTTCGTTATAAAACGAATAGTTGAAAAAAAAACCAGAAGATATTTCCTATCAACTACTCCCGAGAAAAAAAAGTAAAGCAGTAAATGCCAACTCTCTTCTTTACCCAACAATAAACTCTCTTCTTTACCCAACAATAATTGTTTGCCTTAGAGTTAGCAGTCACTTTACTCCATCTGTTACAGTCATTTTGGATCAGATTGTTAACCTAAAACGGTATGAGATTTTTTATCGGTAAGCTGGATCTTTTAGCGGTAAGCTAAAGTGATAAAGTGGTTATAAAATAGTTGAAAACTGTAAAAAAAACTGTAAGTCAAAACAGTACAAAAACACTGAGTGTGATACTGTTGATAACACTTTGTGTACTGCTTTTGTGATTGGTAACTATTAAAACAGTATAACTTGTACCGCATCTTTACGGTAAAATTTTTGTTTACCAATCAAAGCAATTATCTCTTCTTTACCGGTTTATCCAACGATAAGAAAAAACCAAAATTTGACTTAGTCTTTGGTTGTTTTATAGTTATTTTACTCCATCTCACGTTAGCATTCACTTTACCCCATCTTTTATATTAGATTTTATTTTTATTAAATTATTATTAACAGCTTATAAAACAATATATAAGCGAAGGTTGTGTCTCTCTTCTTCTCAAACAATATATTTTATTTTCCCATATTTGTGTCTATCTTCCATCTCTTGTTTTTGAATTTTTTTTTTAAGATGGATAGCACGCCGGCGGGGAGTCCCCAAACCTGACCAAAGAAAAAAACCGGAAAGTCGGATGTTCATCCTCGGAGGCATTTCTCGCCGCTGCCCAAATTGAAAAAAATTATTTCTTTCACTGTTCTCCTCCCGCTCGAGGAATTCAACCCCAACACCACCGCCTATCCAAACCCCCACCCCCACACCACCCTTCTCTCTAACCCTTATCCAAACCCCACCACCACACCGCCATACTCTCCTCCCACATCCGTATGGGGAACAACGCCAAGAACATCTCGTCCGCTCTTCTCCTATTACTCCGTCCCCCCTGTCGGGAGTACTTCACCTCTTCCTCCATCTTCTTATGATCAAGTGGCATCAACCACCTTCTCAATCGCACCTCCTCTTCCTATCACTCCTCGTACCTCTCTCTCTCACTCTCTCTCTCTCGCACTTCCTCTTCCTCTGCATCGTGCTCCATCACACGCTCATCCCCGCGTAGGCGCAACAATAAGAACGAGAGAAGAAGAAATTAGGGTTTGAGTCTGTCTTTTTTGTTTGTGAATCCAGTGATTCGATGATTTAATTTGTGTAAGTCTTCTTTTGTGTTTGTGATTCGATGAGTTTCCTCCTTGCGACAGGATTCACAATCATTAGTCTTTATCCATTTGATTAAGCTGTTTTGGTTTAGTCCAAGTTTAATTAATAAACCAGTATGTTGGTTGAGTCGGTTAATGTACAAAACACTATATGTATTTTCTTTACCATTTTAGGAAAAGTAATCAAATGAAATATTTTATCACTTTCTCTCTTTTACTCTCACTAGAAAATCAATATTAAGCTTACAAAACCAAAAGTTAGAGTTATTTGAAAAAATGTTCCAACATATTTAAAAGAAAATGTGAACATCTTAACGTCTTTACCTCAAATCTTCTATTTAACCACTGATATTCAACTCAATTTATGAACTCTGATCTTCAACTCAACTTCTGATCTTCAATTCAATCAATTATTTAATAAGCCATTTATGCTTTTCCATCATTATAAATTCACCTTCTTCAAAATCTGCCCAAAATTTGTTCTACGAGAATTTTGGAGTTGCCAATACTACATCCAATTCTTCACACCACATCACATCAACAAGAGACAGTTGCTAATACTCCACCCTATTCTTCACACCACATCCCATCAACAAAAGACAGTATAAACCAAACTTACCTTCAGATCAAATCGCTCCATATGAAATTCAACCACTCATTTGATAACAAACTTATGTCTCTCCATCTTGATAACTCTGTTATCTCCTCATCCACTCTCCAATCAATCAAAAAAATTTCATTTTTAAGGAAAATTAACATGTCACATTCTATGCCATCATTAAAATACACTAACTTTGAATGTAGAGGTGACACATCAGCTTTTTTCATTAATTCTACTTTACAAATAATAGTTAGAGGATCATAAAAACTTATACATAACCCAATTTAAATGAATAAAAGAAGCCGACAAAAAAATTGGTTAAAAAAAGAAAAAGATTACGGATGCGTAAAGTCAGCACAATAACATTAAAGAAGCCCAATAAAGTTGTAGTAAATATAAGATAAGTAACAAAGCCTCTGTCTGTTATGCTCTTTAATTCGCTCCACATTTCTTTCCGATTTCTTGAATCGTGAGAGAGATCGAGATGAAACTAGAACCCATAAGGTGAGACGGAGACAACGACGTGGAGTAAGCTTAATGATGAAGTAACGGATCGAATTTGCACATTATGCATTGTCATCTTTCATATTGTTTTTTCTTTGATAGATTAACTGCAATTGTATCCTTTTAACATCTTCTTTGTCATATTGGGTACATTTTTTAATCAAAAATTCATGTATTAAAATGATTAATAAAGTTTATTAATTTATAATATATTTAATGAAATGCTATATTTGTTATATTTACTGGATCACCGATGATGCTGGTACATATAACTGTTAATTTAGATGAAGTAGATTTGACATAAAATGATGATCGCTTATTGGATCGTCATTGATATATGATCGTTTATCTCTGTTTTTTGTTGTTGTCTTTTGTCAATGCCCACAATTCATTTTATAGAGAGCAAGAGTTGCAAATGTTAACCACTAAAGATTGCAATTGTTAATCAGGTTGCGATAGTTGATCATCAAAGGTTCCAGTTAATCAAATTAACCATAAACCCAACAATTATAATTATTCATTCAGACAATTGTAAATATTCGTTTAAATAGTTGAAATGGTTCACTGAAACGGATGCAACGATTCACTTAAATCTTCAACATTTATCTCCCATTTTATTTTCATTTTTTTGACATAGATTGATAATAAAATTGATCATCTTCACCTCGTATTATAAAATTATTTATTTTAATCTAAAGTTTCAACTATTTTAACCAATTAAACTAAACGATGCACATAAAAAGAAACCAGAAAATAAAAGTAACAAAAGAAAGTTCTCAACGTTGATCAATAAAATCTCAAAACAAACTATACAAGAAATAAGAAAAAATTGGTTTGGTTGTATATACAACTTGACAAAAACAAATGCCTCATGTACGCTAAAATGAAGTGGTGATTTTTTTCAAAATCTCAGTACGTGAAAAGTCACAATAAAATGGTAAAAGTGTATTATAAGTAACTGAGTGGAATGGATGTGTTTTAAGAAGAAAAAAAACTAAGAGTATTTATTTTCTTACTAAGACTTTGTAAATGTCAAGTGGGATGAAAACTATAAATTTAACTTTATTAATTGAAATATTTCTCTAAAATGTACAGAGTTACATTTTTAAAAAATTACCTTTAATTTTCAATGGGAATAGATAAAACAGTATGAGAGATTGCGAATTATTAAACAGATCTCCAATTGGCTACCACATGAGAAGTATCGATCCAAGAAGAATTATTTACCTCTATCGATTAACAAACGATGAAGCAAGTAACCAAAGGGATGGTTGTGACAAAGAACGACGAATGAGAGGAAATGACAAAGATAAATCAATGGAATGGATGTGTTTTAGGAAAAAAATAAAAGAAAAGCAGAAAAATATAAACAGAAAAAGCAATGAGAGAAAGTGATAAACGTTGGTCAAGAAAATCTCAAAAAAAAAAAACAAGAAATAAGAGAAAACTGGTTTGCTTATGTATATAACTTGAGAAAAAGAAATGAATCATGCATATTAATATTTACAATGATTGATGAAAGAGTTACTTCTTTTAAATTGGCATATCAAGACGAAAAATCATTGCTTGAAAATTTTGGTAATTGAAGAGTTGCAACATTTTGATTATGTGCCTTTTCGGTAAACAAACAAAACTAATATCCACCGTTCCATCTTAAAACAAGATAATATTAACTGTTAGATTAAAGTTTCTTTTTCCTCTACGAATAGTGACATCAGCAAACCAATCATATCCGTTAGATTTTTAAATCAGAACTAATCAGAACAAATGAAACCATTATATTTGGTATTTTTTTTTCTATAAAAAAATACGGTTCCCAAAAGTGGTTTTGCTATTATATATAGATATAGATTCAAATCGATCAATGAGAAAAAGGCAGCAAAATATGTAATCTGGCGGAGATAGGGAGGAGATATATTATTCACCGTGATAACTATCATTTCTCTTTGGTGCTCGTCCACTTGTTGAAGGTCCAGCTACTATCCCATCGCTCATCAATCTCCTCCCTACATTTCATAATTATATATTTATATTAAAGACATATAAATTCAATTCAATCAATGAAAAATAAAGCAGCAAAATATGTATAGGCGAATTATTTAATAGATTATAAAATATCGAAATATTTTCAAAAAAGTGAATATAAAAGTGAAAACCATCATTTTAATCCCGAACTTTCAAATTTCGGTCGTTTTAAGCATGGACTCTCAAAAAACATAATAAACAACAGACTTGTAGGTTGACAATGTTTAAAATCCCAAACTTTTGTTGACCTGGCCAAAACAAATAAGAAATCAGAGAAAACTGGTTTGCTTATGTATATAACTTGAGAAAAATAAATGACTCATGTACATTAATAGTCACAATGATTGATGAAGAAGGGTGCAAAGATTTAGTACCATTTTTTGGAGAAGCAGCGAGAGAAGAGGAAGTTGGGAGTGATGCAGACAATGGAGATGATATTTGGGATGATGAGAGGATTCCCGATCCTTTGTCATCAGATTCAAAGGACATCGACGATGAGGATAATGAAGAGGAAAGGCGTAGAGAGCCTGAAGATCCCGAAGAGCTGTTACTATTGGGGAAAACGTACAATTGTCCATAAGATTTCAAAATTGATGTCTTAAGGTATTCTCTAAAAATTCGATACGACATCAAACTTTATAGGTCACAGTCTATGAGGATTGACGCAAAGTGTGCTGACATTAAGGTCTTGTGTCCGTGGAGAGTATATTGTTCTTACGAGAGGAGGAGACACAAGATGCAGATTAAGGTGTATGTAAATGAGCATATATGTGTCTGATCGGGTTATTCAAAGATGTTGAAGCGATCTACAATAGCATGGTTGTTTTTAGAGAAGTTGAGAGTGAATCCAAAGATTACAAAACAAGAGATGGCTGCTGAGATTAAGAGAGAATACAACTTGGTTGTAAGCGATGATCAATGTGAGAAGGTGAAGTCAAAAATCATGAGAGAAAAGAAAGCTAGTCATGAGGCTCATTTTGCACGAGTATGGGATTATCAAGCAGGGATATTTGAGTCAAATTCTCACACCAAATTCGAGATTGAGACTATTACAGGGCCTACTATAGGGAGCAAACAAAGGTTTTATAGGTGTTATGTTTGTTTTAATTCTCAAAGAGAGTCTTGGATGAAAACATGTAGACCGATCATAGGAATAGATGGTGTCTGAAATGGGATATCAAGGGCCATCTTTTAGCTGCAGTTGGAAGAGTTGGAGATAATAGGATAGTCCCAATTGCTTGGGCAGTTGTCGAAGTAGAGAATGATACAAATTGGGAATGGTTTGTTAAACATCTCTGTGGAAGTTTGGATCTTGGTGAAGGAAGAAATGTTCGAATCATATCAGATAAGTATAGGGTTCGAATCTTGCATAATGTTATCTCATGTGTTTCTCATAATTTTATAGATATCTCATGTGTTTTATATTATGTTGCAGAGTATTGTGAATACCATGAGGAACATTCTTCCACAAGTTGAACATAGGCAGTGTGCTAGACACATTTTGGAGATTTGGAAGAGAGACAACCATGATAGAGAGCTACAAAGGATATTCTGGAAAATAGCACGCAGCTACACCACAGCATAATACATAGATCATATGGATGCATTGGCAAGGTACAATCCTCATGCATTTGCCTCTCTTCAGCAGACTAATCCGTGGAGTAGGGCTTTCTTTAGGATAGGTTCTTTTTGCAATGATGTTTTGAACAACCTGAGTGAGTCATTCAATAGAACCATTCATCAAGCAAGGAGAAACCCTTTTATTGGACTTGATAGAGGATATTAGGCGACAATGTATGGTGCGTAATGAAAAGAGGTCTATTATAGCACAAAGATTGAAGACAGAATTCACAAAGAGAGCTCACGTTGAGATAGAAAAGATGATAGCAGGGGCGCAGCATTGCATCAGACATATGGCGAGGAATGATTTACATGAGGTTGAGTTGAATGGTGTTGGCTACCGTGTGGATATGAACACACTGACATGTGGTTGCAGAAAATGGCAAATGATTGGTATACCATGTGCTCATGCCGCACATGTGATCGTAGCAAAGAAGAAAAAGGTTGAAGACTTTGTCAATGACTTCTACACAACAATAATGTGGAGAGAAACATATAGGGATAATATTGAGCCTGTCTAAGGCATGAAGTTGTGGCCTAATTTAAACAGGTTACATGTTTTGCCACCACCATGGAGAAAGGGTAACCCTGGTAGATCAAGCAACTATGCAAGGAAGAAAGGAATAAATGAAATTGTTGCTTCTTCAAGCAATACCAAGTTGTCACGTGTTCGCAAAGTCATGACATGCCCAAACTGTTTGCAAGAGGGACACAACAAACAAGGTTGTCAAAATCCGAGTGTTAGATCCTCCAACAAAAAGACCAAGGGGTCGACCAAAAAAATATCAGGTTTGACTCTTTCTACATTGTGAAATCTGAATGCATAATTACATATTCATTCATCATTTCAAACATTTTTGTTTATGTTAACAGGAAGGAGAAACACTAGGAGTTTCACAGCCACAACTTTCACAAGCCGAAGTTGCCCAAGGAGTTTTACAAACAGAAGTTGCACAATCACAAGAAGAATCACAAAGACAATCTACCAGATCACAATCGCAAGAAGAATCACAAAGACAATCTACCAGATCACAATCACAAGCACAAAGACAAACTCATGGATCACGGCCACAAGAATCTGAAGGTTGGCAATCATGGTTTTAGGGATCATGGTTTGATGGTGTATTTATTCGAATGGGAACATGGTTTCTGTTTTATGACCACGCTTGTTGTTTACTTTTGTTGGTATCTTGTATGTTTGTTGTTTTGTTGGTACTTTTGTTGGTATCTTGTACGTGTGTTGTTTTGTTGGTATTTTTGTTTGCAGCATTTCAGTTTCAACGGATACATATATCTTAATTTGTAGTTCTATGTCTTTGTCTTTGGTTATATTGGTGGTTCTGGTTTCACACTTCATTATTACCAAGTCCTATACTTTTAGCATATTTTGAAGCATTGTTGCTCGTTTGTAAGATGATATCTTGACCAAATCCAAAGATTGTACAAAAACAAAATCCAAGATTCAATCAATACAAGACCCAAAAGCCACACAATCAAAATCATACATAAATCACATACCATAATTCAATGCATACATAAACTAGATCCAAAAGCAGAAATCCGAATCATACATAAACTTGATTCAAAAGCCACAAATTCAACTCATACATAATCCATATCTAACAAAACCTACTTAAATCACTCTTCTCACACTAATAATCAACAACAAATTTTGTTCCCTTTGCTTTACAAACCACCATCAAGATAACACATACAATGGTTATGAAGCAAAAACACACACAAAACAATGTGTTCATCTCTTTGCACTTTTTTATTTCCATTTTGCAGGACACTATCTCTTCCGTTAATGTTTCAATGAAAGCTTTTAACTCTTCAACCTCAGATTTAGCATTGCAAATCTCTGTCTCAATGCTTCCAAGCTTTAGTAAACCATCTTCAACCTCTTCATACACATCATCCTCCACCCACTTAAACAAATGCTCCTAAACAATGATCATTATTTCTCTCGATTATCTTACTATCCAAAAACAAAAAAAACAAAAACAATATCAAAAGGGACCGAAACCTTACATCTCTTGTAGTTAAACGAAATCTTACATCTCGTTTGCTTACACAACGAAAGAAAGGTCGTCCTGGATTTTCTTGTGTCTTAGATGTCAACATGATTAAATCCAATCCACAAACACATTTCGAAGGAAAGCCACGGTTAGGAGTGAAATTCATTGGAATAGGAAAACAAATATAGAGAATAAATCGGTTGGGAAAATGAAAATTTGTCTCAATTTGATTTCTCAATTGAGAATCGAGAGAGAAGAGAGAGGAACTAGGGATTTAGGGGTTCAGTTGCTCGCGAGAGAGGTGAGTTGAAAAAAATATCGAGAGAGAAATTAGGGATTTGGGAATTGATTTGGGGATTTTCTTAATTTTGACCCGACGTCGTTTTTGATTTAACGATATGATTAAACGGGAATAAACACCGTTAAATCGATCAGTTAATCGATTTAACGACGTGACTAATTTGGCCAGGTCAACAAATGTTTGGGATTTTAAACATTGTCAACTTACAAGTCTCTTGTTTATTATGTTTTTTAGAGTTCATGCTTAAAACAACCGAAATTTGAAAGTTCGGGTTTAAAATGACGGTTTCCCCGAATATAAAATAGGGAAGATATATTATTTACCGTGATAACTATCATTTCTTTTTGCTGCTTGTCCACTTGTTGAAGATTCTGCTACTATTCCATTGCTCATCAATCTCCTTCCTACATTTTATATATATATTAGAACCTCTATAAATTAATACTCGATAAATTAATAATCACTATAAATTAATAAATTTTGCTGGTCCCGAGTCGGGTCAGTGTAAAAATTAGTATAATTCAATAAGATAATAAGATAATAACTTTTTTGAAACTCTTATGTAAATATATGGTCCCAATAATAAGCTAAATTAATAATTATACATCTAAGCATATATATCTACATATATAACTAAGGTAATATAGTAAAATATGATTAAATTATTGTTTTAAGTTTATAAACATTGTTGATTTATTTTTAAATTCTTTGATATAATATTTTCTAAATGAATTTTTTAATTTTGAAAATATTTTTGTATTGTTTCTTGATGAACGTTAAAAGTTCAAATCGAAAATATCACTATAAATTAATAAATTATTAATTTATCGATAAATTATTAATTTATCGATTAATTTATAGATAAATTAATAACTCTATAAGATAATAAAATCTTGAAGTCATAGCATTATTAATTTATAGAGGTTTTACTGTATAATTCTATTAAAGGATATGGCAGCAAAATATGATAGTTGTCTAATGGAATTAGAAATATTCATCTATTGTTATGAGTTAAAAAAAAAAATCTATGAGTTGAACTGTAACAAGTTAAACTTAGAGATCTAATTTATGACCTATTTCCACCGGTTAAGCTTTAGTTACACCTCAATATAAGTTTATATAGAGAGAGAGAGTTAAAACTTAAAACACGTCAAACAAGTAAAGCGTATAAAGTTACTGTTAAAATACTATCTTGATCGATCTAATGTTTACTATTAGCTTGATATACATTATTGCATAATGTTACTAATTTTTTTAAACAATTTTTCTTCTTCTGAAATCTGTATTTAAGTTTATCTGTTAAAATATTAAGTTTTTCAATTCTAGTTTTTCATCAAATCTTTTGGTTAATTATGAAACACAAACATAGAATACTCATAAAAAGAATTTTGATTAAGATACTAAATGTTGTGGTTCATATGAAAGAAAACAGGTTAAAATATATAATCGCGAAAAGTCAATTACATGTGTGTATAAGTGTAAATATACCTTCTAACTGGTCAGTTTTGTCCACGCTTTTTCCCGGTTTGAATAACCGAACTTTTAATTTAGCTTATACAATATTGTTTAAAAAGAAAAACTGTATGCACATTTGTTATATGCAATGGTCGAAACACTAACCGGTCACTGAGAATGGTGCCGATTGGCTAAGGCGAGGGAAGACGCAAACGCAAAGCAGCAGAACCAAAACGAGCACATGACGGGATTGTGAAGAATACTTCTTCCTCATCTTTCTCCTTCTCTCTCTTATAATTTCTAAATTTTATCTATTTCTTTTGGTTCGTAGAGACATTGATTTATATATACCCGAGTATGAGGAAGTTAAATCAAAGAGATAAAGAACAAAAAAAATAAAATAATAATAATGATACTTTTCTCAGTCACTTATTTGAAGTATTGGTCTTCTCCTCTTGTATCTTAGTGCGTTTCTTATATTTAAAAATTTAGCGATGTTTTCAAATTTGACTTTTGGTTCATTATTTTTTTTGTCATCTGAAAGATTTCATTCATATCGGATACGAAGGCGAAATACAAAGTCAGCAAAGGACAAAGCCTTTCTGGAGACAAAATCCCGACCAAACGGGAAGTAGAGAATAATACAGTGGTAGGAAAAAAAAACCATTCAACACTAGTGCTATAAAATATAAAAAGGTCCCGCTAGCATCCGCAAACACAGCATTTGCGGATGGTACCGATTGTTGGCGTCCAAAACGCTTTTTACCGTTTCGAACCGTTTTTTATCGCTCAAAATCAAAAGTTCATTCCAGCTAGCGTTTGCGGTTGCAGGCGATTGCGGATGGATAATTAAAAATTTTAAAAAATTAAAAAACACAAAATTTATTTAAAATTAAGATATATAAGAAGAAAAAAGATTTGAATATTATAATTACAAATAAATAAATAAATAAATTTGAGACTTTTTAACTAATATTCATTAACTATATTTCATAATTTTATATATATAAAATATATAAACTCTAATTATTTTGATAAATTTTCTCTCCATCACTAATGTATATTTATATAACAACTAAAATTCTTTTCATCTAATATCTCCATACATAAAACAGTTTCTCTATTGAAATCATAATGTTCATCCAAATAAAAAAAAATAAGAAATAAAATTAAGTATTATACACATACTATTTTATAATTAATTAAGTTTCATTAATAATTTTATAGTTTTTTATAATAATATGGGTTTTAATATTTTTTATATTGTTAATTTATTGTTTAACCGCTAATGCTCCCGCAAGTTAACCACAAGTTAACCAGTCGTAAATATTCCGCAAATGCACATGTTTCTAACCGTTGTGCCAGTCGTACAAACCGCTTAATAATGCTATTAACCGCAATCGTACGCTTTCGCAAACTCCCGCAACCGCAACCACTACCGCTGCGTTTAAAGCACTCAGGCCTTATACATGCATACTTTGGCCGGGTTCTATAATCTTCACATGGAACTTCAGAGCTTAATGTGGACCATGTCTAGCTTAAAAGGAAACCGCTACTGCTTACTTTTGTGACAGATTCAACGGGTTTGGTCTATGAAGAAAATGTTTGGATTTATGTGCTTCTCAACACACGAAGAAAATGACGTTTAGATGTATAAGCTCCCATTTCCCAACGTCATTAGTTTGAAGAAGAAAGAAACGGAGATTCCAGGTGTTAAACTCATCGATTAATAATTAGAATTCACAACAGTTTGAAAATCAGAAGTCATGAACACACCAAGAAAAAAAGATCTAAGTGAAATAATTGATGAAAAAACACGCTAAAATAATTGATGAAAAAACACGCTTTCTTTTGGCCCCACGAGTGTATAGTTGAAGTTGTAATAAATTATATCAATATAGTTAATTATTTCTTTTATCAACATGTCGAAATCTCATTTTTCTTTAAACAAATATCTCGTGATTCTAATATTTCTTTCATTTTATATTTATTTTCGTTTAAATTTATATATATATATATATATATATATATATATATATTAAAAAACATTTAAATTTTTATTATACATATTAAAAAACATTTAAACTTTTATTAATACACTATTTTATTTGATATTATTAATTAATGAACTAACAAAATAGAGATAAATTTATAAAAAATAATTTTTTTAATCAAAATTTTAAATTAAAAACATAAAACGATAAATAATTTAAAACAAATTTTTTTTTTTTAAATGATAACTAATTTGAAAAAAAGGGGAGTGAGTATGACTTACAAATTTCCATGCACCACCGATTTCAAAATTACGACATTACATTATAAGATAAATGGAAAAATCGCATAAAAAATCTTCAAAGTGGCAGCCACTAACACTTTAAACCTCGAGAGTATTTTACTAGCACAATAAACCTTCAAATTAAATATCTTAACACATAAAACCTTAAAATTGTTTTTTTATTGCGGGCCGTTAGAATATTTAACGTTTTACTGTTCATTCCGTTAAAAATGATTAAATTTATTTATTTTAATTAAAAATTATATTAAATATTATTTTATTATTTATTATAATTAAAAATAAATAAAATATTTAAATTTCTTTTTAAAAATTTGGCAAAAGTTACTAAAATTATTTAAATTTTTTTTAAAAACTAATTTATATTTAAAAAATATATTTCCTCAATTAATATATTTGATAAAAATTTTTATTTTTTGTTAATAACGATAATATAACTTTACATTTATGTTTAACTAGTAAAATTACAATTAATTATTTTATTTTATTTATCTCAACTAAAAAAATTTAAATTTTTTTTTAAAATTAATAAATATATTTGTTCTTTGCATATTTGAAGTTTAAAAAACTAAGATTATTTTGCACACTTATGTAATAACTAAAGTTATCGTTTGCATATTTGTCATCTTTACTTCATGTNAAATTAATAAATATATTTGTTCTTTGCATATTTGAAGTTTAAAAAACTAAGATTATTTTGCACACTTATGTAATAACTAAAGTTATCGTTTGCATATTTGTCATCTTTACTTCATATATTTTTTAATATTTTTGTATTTTTTAACCATGATAAAATACTAAAAGATTAACTTTTAGTTAAAAATAACTTTAAAATTTTTTAGTTGTAATAAATAAAATAAAATAATTAATATTTATTTTACTAGTTAAACATAAATTTAAAGTTATATTATCGTTATTAACAGAAAATTAACATTTTTATCAAATATTAATCGAGGAAATATAAAAAAAATTAGTTTTTAAAAAAATTTTAAATAATTTTAGTAACTTTTGTCAACTTTTAAAAAAGTTTTTTAGATATTTTATTTATTTTTAATTATAATAAATAATAAAATAATATTTAATATAATTTTTATTAAAATAAATAAATTTAATCATTTTTAACGGAAATGAACAGTAAACCGTTAAATATTCTAACGGCACTCAATAAAAAACCAGTTTTAAGGTTTTATGTGTTAATATATTTAATTTGAAGGTTTATTGTGCTAGTAAAATACTCTCGAGATTTAAAGTGTCTGTGGCTTCCACTTTGAAGTTTTTTTATGTCATTTTGGTCTTTGTTGACTAAATTAACGAGTCTCGGGAAAAAGTTTCTACGCGTCCTTTTGTGCCTATATGGAACTTGAATTATTAGCATAGAGACAGCATTTATATTTGAGTATCAGATCAAGAGGTTTAGCCTATTTACATAGGGAGAAAGAGAGATGGCAAATAAATTGGGACTTGTGTTCTTGGTTCTACTGGTTCTTTTGGTTTCATACTCCAACTCTGCTCTTGCTTCTCTACAAGAATTTCTCCCATTATCCGGTTAGTGTTCGGTTGATAGAATATGTGCTAATTTCGTAAGTAGTAAGTAAGTAATATTTTTTTAAATGAATGGTGTGTGTGGTCTTAAAATCAAATAAACTTACTTAAACTTCGTAATCTAATTTTTCCTTTAGCTTGGTTTTTTTTTTTTTTTCTGGATTTATTAAATACAAAAAACCAAATAGAGACCGCATATTATTTGATCTTATCCGCTTGACATGGTTTTATTTTGGCCCTTTTTAGTTGATTTGAACGACTTTTTACTTAAGATTTTTAGTCACTTTAATTTCTTTTCGTTTTGGATTGATCTCCATTACCATTTGTTTGTAAATTAATGGAAGATATAAAACCAAATAGGTTAACATTCTCTTCTGTTTATTTATTTTTCTGGTATAGTTTCAGACCGTTGAAGTTGATTATTACACACTCTTTTGTTTGATATATATGTTAAGATTTTAAGTTTTGTGTTAATTATATATAAATTTTACATATTACAAAACTTAAAACTTTTTTTTATAATAATAAATCAAATAGGATGGAGGAGAAAGATGGTGGGAGTAAGGTCATCATATAGTGGACATGGGGGAGGATATGGTGGTGGAAGTGGGGGAGGATATGGTGGTGGTAGACCTGGTGGAAGTGGGGGAGGATATGGTGGTGGTAGACCTGGTGGTGGTAGACCTGGTGGAAGTGGGGGAGGATATGGTGGTGGCCGTCATTTTCCGTTGCCGCCACCTCCACCATCATTATTGTTATCACCCCCGTTACTACCACCGCCATCATCAATGCCATGAATTGAAGCGATACAAGATTTCTACGAACAAGAAAAAAAATTCTTATGCAACTTATCTTTAGAATACATAATCAATACTTTTTGGTTTAAATTGTTTTATATGATTTATTATAGATAATGTGTTTTCATTTTACGTTTTACTCAACGTTTGCTTTGATTTGATTAATAAAACGTGAAAAGATTTTTCTCATTGAACTCTCTCATTTTAGAGATAATTCTTTGAGAATTCAAAGAATTTAAGAAAGGTTGGTTATCGGGGATTGCATGATTTAACGACTATCTAGTTTCCCCTATGTCACGAAGGTTTCCAAAATTTCTTATAAATAAGGTATTTAGCTTTTATGTAACAATATGGATTTCAACATCTAAATTTTCTTATAAATAAGCTTTTATGAACCACTCCACTTTCCTCTTGATCAGAATCACTAGCTAGCGTTAGCTAATGGTTCTTTACTTAGGGACCCTGAGCGTTATCATCGCCTTGTTGGACGCTTGGTCTATTTGTGTGGTTCGATATCTCAAAAATTATCCAGGCCAATGATTCTTTTAAGGACCCAACCATTCTTCATTTTGTCTAAAAAATATTTCAACCATTGGTAGGAAAAAAAAAACATTCAACACTAGTGCTATAAAATATAAAAAGGTCCCGCTAGCACCCGCAAACACAGCGTTTGCGGATGGTACCGATTGTTGGCGTTCAAAACGCTTTCAACAGTTTCGAACCGTTTTTTATCGCTCAAAATCAAAATTTCATTCCAGCTAGCGTTTGCGGTTGCAGGCAATTGCGGATGGATAATTAAAAAATTTTAAAAATTAAAAAACACAATATTTATTTAAAATTAAGATATATATAAGACGAAAAAAGATTTGAATATTATAATTACAAATAAATAAATAAATAAATTTGACACTTTTTAACTAATATTCATTAACAATATTTCATAATTTTATATATATAAACTATATAAACTCTAATTATTTTGATAAATTTT
>JAHZTW010000139.1:0-40744 GCA_020283515.1 Alliaria petiolata | reverse complement strand
TTGTTGTGTCTTAAGATTTTATAGATTGTAGTTAACTTCTTAATTTATTCCATATCATAATTTATTTTCTGTTATACTAAAGTTTAATTATCGCAATTTATTTTAAAATAAAGACTACATCACTCAAAAAATATAATGATATATTTAAAATTATATATTTTATAAGATTTATATGTTTTTATTTTTTTAAATTAAATTATTATTTCATCTACTTATAATAATTTTAAAATAGTTGAATTCAAATTTAATAGTTCTTATGTATAGTTAATTTTACTTATGATAATATTTATTTATGTTACTTGACGTTTAAAAAAATAAAAATTACATCTTTCAATTTATCATTTTGAGTATTTCTTTATTTATGTGTTTGGGGCATAAGTCTATAATTGATATACATATAAACTAAAAAAGTGCTTCTAATTTAATATGTAAAATATAGAGACAATATCATAATTTTTATAGAGTGTTGTCAAAGTACTCATGACATAATGGAAAAAAAAAATTCTTTTATTGAGAGGATTGTGAGTCTAAAACCGTATGAAAGCAAATAAGAGGGAACAAAAGTTGTTTGGTTAAGATTTAATACAAATTATTTTTTTTTGAAAATTAAATAATAAATGACACGTGACATACTTTCAGATGTTGACGTGGCAGGTCCTGTACACAGCCATTAAGCTTTTGTATATTAGAAAGTAAGGATTAAATCACTCAAAAAATATAATGATATATTTAAATTATGTATTATATAAGATTTATATATTTGTTATATTTTAAATAAATTTAGAATTTTATCTACTTATAATAATTTTTAGATAGTTGAATTCAAATTTAATGGTTTTTATGTAAAATTGATTTTACATATGTTGATATTTATTTATGTTACTTGATGTTTTAAAAAAAATGTTGTTTTTAATTTATCATTTTGAGGATGTCTTTATTTATGCGTTTTGTACATAAATCTATAATTGATATACATATAAATTTAAAAAGTGCTTCTAATTTAATATGTAAAACATAAAGGTAATAGCATACGATTTAAAGTGTCAGTGGCTGCCACTTTGAAGGTTTTTTATGCCATTTTGGTCTTTGTTGACTAAATTAACGAGTCTCGGGAAAAAGTGTCTACGCGTCCTTTTGTGCCTATATGGAACTTGAATTATTAGCATAGAGACAGCATATATATTTGAGTATCAGATCAAGATGTTTAGCCTATTTACATAGGGAGAAAGAGAGATGGCAAATAAATTGGGACTTGTATTATCATTTAAACTCATTAAAAACTAAATAAACTAAAACGATTTGGTTACTTTATTGGTATTTTGGGAGAACTAAATTTGCGCATATTTTTCTAACTTTTCATACTCGGTGAATGAAAACCATTGTACATGTGTCAAGACTAACCTGATGATGGGCGTAACTCCTGTGGAGACGAAAGAGCACAATCGTTAGAACACGATAAAAGAATCACTAGAAGCACGAACACAAATCCCAAATTCGAAGGACCATCCTTTGCCATCTCTCTGTCTATATTTCTCTCTTTTTTGATAATTATAAGAATTAAGGATCCAATACTCAAATATATAGATGTCTTTAAGTTCCACGTAAGAACAAAAAGAACGCGCAGAAAAACAAGGCATGGAGATTTTTTTTTTTTTTTTTATATGGTCAACTGAATTTTATGTATAGAATGAGGATTTTTTTTAAAAAATACTGTCTTGAGTGCCAAACTTCTACAATCTAAAAATCCATTACAAAGTACGCAACAAGTACTCTCAATTAAAAGAGTCACAACCTAACTCAAGGTCAGGTGAAAGAACTATATAATTAGAGTTTAGGATACATTCTACGAAAGATTGGCAGACAAATATGATAATCCCTATATGAAACTAATTAAAACCGAGAAAATTAAATAGGCCGAACTAGTTAAAATCCAGTTAAATGACTGAACAAACGGTAAACAATGCGTTTGGGGAAAATATCGTTTTATATAGAAGAAGAAAATAGAGTAGATAAACCAAAGAAAGAATTACTTAGATATTACACAAAATTTGGAATATTATTAGAATATTATATATTTTTTAAAAATTACTCAAATATTTTATGCCTTTTTGTAATTACAATTAACACCTTTTATTAATTTGATATTTTTTTAAAAATTTTAAAATGATTAAATTAATCCATATCATTAACAATTAATCCACCTCATTAACATTAAAAAAAAACTAAATCCACGTCATGACTAACAGTTACGGAAAAAAAAACCTCTCTCTCGCCGGCGAAACCCCTCTCTCTCTCGGCGATTCCGAAGTCAAACCCTAATTCCGCCGTCGTATCGTCTCTTCCGGCCGCTTCTCTTATCTCCGTCGCATTTCGTCTCCTTTCTCACGAACTCGAGTGGGGACTCTTCGTTTTCTCGAGTGGTCTCTTCGTTTTCTCGAGTGTACTCTTCGTTTCCAATCCATAAGTCAGCCGTAAACAATCCTTAAGTCAGCCGTAAACAATCCTTAAGTCAGCCGTAAACAATCCATAAGTCAGCCGTAAACAATCCTTAAGTCAGCCGTAAACAATCCATAAGTCAGCCGTAAACAATCCATAAGTCAGCCGTAAACAATCCACAATTACCAAAACCAAATCCATCATATATCGGAGAAGGATGAACGAAAATGAAGAAGAACGAGGAAGACGATGACGAATTGGATGTTCAAAATATAAGTTCTGAATATCTCTGTTGATGTGAAGAACAAGGTGAAGAACAACGACGACGAGAAAGACGATGACGACGACGAGGAAGACGAAAACGGCGTTTCGTATTTCTCTGTTGATGTGAAGAACAACGACGGCGAAAAATATGATGACGACGACGAGGAAGAGGAAGACGACGTTTCGTATTTCTCTGTTGATGATGACATGGAAATATGCATCCACGTCATTTTTTAATTGATGAAGTGGCAAGTAAGCCACCAAACGAACACGTAAATCAACTTTCTTAAACCAGCCATCAAACAAAACTTTAACTCAGTCGTAACATGAATACTATTACAATAATTAAAAACAAAAAAAAAACGGCTGCCAAATTCAGCCGTTTAATGTCGTAACTCAACTGAAAATCTTTAGCTCAGCCGTATCGTTTAATAAGTCAGCCGTCAAAGCATGCTATTGTAGTAATTAATCTTTCGCTACTAAATCAGCCGTAATTAGGTCGAGTTTTTCGTAAACCCAGCTCATTACGGCTGATTTATGACACTTACACGAAAATCAGCCGTAACGAAGCAATAACTCAGCCAGCCGGAGAAAGTTAATTCAGCCGTGTCGAGACAATAACTCAACCAAATTTTGACAAATCAACCATCGGGTTATAACTCAGCCGTAACTTATGGCTGGGTTATCTCGTAAGTCAGCCGTTTTCTCATAACTCAGACATATTTCGTTAACTCAGCTGTAACGTATGGCTGAGTTATCTCGTAAGTCAGCCGTTCGCTCATAACTCAGCCATTTTTCTTAAATCAGCCGCAACAAACCGTAACTCAGCCGTCATTGCCGCTGTAGCGCTTTACGACTGAGTTCATTAATACACGTCAGCGATTTCTGACGTGGTGGCGCGTTTTTTCTGATGTGGAATTAAAAAGTAATGACATTCTTTGTAATTACGTTTTTTCTTTTAACATGTAACAAGGGCACGCTGAGTATGGAAAATATAGGCAAAATATGATAGTAATAAAAAAAAGTTTTGTATGTAACTAATCATTTCAGCTAATTTGTATGATATCTGAGTAAATTTTCCTAAACCAAATTTACCTCGGTTTTAACTTTTAATGGGTTGTTGGGATACCATTTCCATCAAGATGCAGAAGGCGCGTCGGTTGTTGAACTCATTAAAACTTTTTCGTCTCTTAAGGTTTTTTTGTGTGTGTGTGTGTGTGTGAACATTGTCTCTTAAGGTTATTTCCACGTTGAATGATGAATCCATCTAAAATAATTGGTGTTACGCAGAAGTTCAGTTCATCTAGCTTTCATTCCACCATTTATAAATGATTGCAAATATTACAAAACGTTTCAACAAAAAGAAAATAGTACAACATGTGACAAAAAAGTATACAGTACATTACAACATCATTTTATGTGAGTTAAAGATATTTTATACTTTTCATCGAAATTTCCGACGGTGGTGGTGAAAAAGGTGGCGGCGGCTGTGACTGAGGAGCATTTTTATACCAACTCCAATGGTCATCTTTAAATGTTTTATGTGGTGTTTTTAATATTAAAACAGAATAAAAAAATGGTAATGGGTGTCTAATGTTTAAGACCATGGTCTTAATTAAGATCTTTTTTATGAGTTAAGAACAGACATGTGGCAAACCGAAATTGATCGATGAAAAATTAATAGAGGGAATTGTGGCATTTGTTTTTTCCGTCTCTCTCTTCCTCTCTCTCTCGACGCCGAAAACATTCGCGAATTTGGCGATTTTGGTTGAGAAATCAATGTATTATGTTTAAAAGTTGTTAACACAAGTTTTAAAAGTTATATCTTTGAAAATGTATTATGTTTTAAAAGTTTTTAACCCAAGTTTTTACTTAAATTTATTTTAAAAAATATTTTTTTTTTTTGTTTTTAAAACATCCATCAAAAATGTCTTCATTGTATGCTCAAAAATAACAAAATATTACAAAATTTCTTATATCTATAAAGTACACAAAATATTAATATTTAATCAACAAGATCCACACTGATGATGTCTCTATTGGGGTTGCTCTTATAGCAATTAGTCGACTAAATGATGACCACAGTGGCATCAACTTCCTTTTCCAACCTATTTAATTTGTAATTAAGGAGTAGAGAAATTATGTCTTTTTCAACAATTCATTATTAAATCTTTCAGGAAACAAAACGTGTTAAGGCAAACCGGACCTAAGCCATATAAAAAAAGAAAGAAAAACAACCCGAAACTGAAATTGTAAGACAAAAAAGGAAATGAATACTACATTGAACATAAAAAGATCTCCTTCAATTTATAAATTTCATAAAGGGACCTTTTTCATGAACCATAAAAATCGTAAAACCGAGCTGAAAAATAGATTAGACACCTACATTGAACAAATTTGTTGGTATTTTAGGACCAAACTAGTTGAAGTCTTACATCAAATAATTTAGAGAAATAATTGTTAAACTTAGCATAGTTTCCTAAAGGTATTTATTGACATTTTTGGAGGAACAAATGCACATACATTTTTTTGATAAACTTTAGCTACTAGATTTATGCTAATCATCAGGATTTATGTGTTAGCAAGTACTAACCGGTCATTGGGATGGGAGTAACTTTTGTGGAGAAGGCAGAGCACAGTCGACAGAGGATGGAACCAAAATAACCGTTAGAAACAAGAACACAATTCCTAAATTCAACAGACCATTCTTTACCATCTCTCTCTCTTTTGTTAACTTGATATACCTCTTGATCTAATATTCCTTTACAGAATTACGCGTTAACTTGCAGCTACGTTTGAAAAATACAGACACCGAGATTGTACGTGAAACGCCAACGCGAAAGAAAAATCACAAACAAGCAGGATTTATGTTCAATCCCACAAAGACAACTTCTTTCTAACAAAATGAGAAATTTGTTATCCACACTTTAAAACCTGAAAGTTTAAATCCTAGAAAACCCAAAATAAATGAAAAGAAAAAAATTATTTTCTTTAACTCGCAGTCTTCCTCTTTTCCTGTCTCCCTCTCTGTACACTTCTTCACTTTCTTGTTTGTGTTGTGATTTGAGATTCTTCCCCTTCCCAAATGCATGTATTATATAGAAGATAAGGCATGTCTACTCTCTGTAATTTAGTTTGGATATGTCGATGGTTTAGTGGGTCTAGTGGGTTGTATGATGGGGTTTCATAGAAGCAACTTTTTTAGAATTTTTTTTGACTTCTACTAAATAGACAAAAGAAACAACGATAGTGAAGCCAAAGATGGGTTTTTTCGGCCACTCAATTGGGGTATAACTTGAAGGGTTTTAAAGGAATAAAATTAGGAGGAATACACTATTTTCTAATTATACATACCTTTTTTCCAACCCAAATGGAATATTTGATTTCTTTTGTACCATTTTAGACGATTGTTTTTTTTTGGAAATAGAAATGTAATTTTGGCTCTGTTCTGTTTTCGTTGTACTGATAGATGTTTTGATGTTGTTTTCTCTCCTTTTGTGGTAGATTGGAGCAAAAGCGAATACCTTGAAGCTTTAATCTCTTCTCTTTGTGGTTTCGATCAAGACTACTAAGCTAAGGAAGTTTTTTTTTTTTTTTGTCTGTCCTTTTAGAGGTGCTACTTAGGTTGAACTTGTGAATTCACCTTTGTCCCTAATCCTATATTTGAGTAATTGTTGTTTTTAGTTTTACCACTTGTTTGACTAATTTGTTGGTCGATACTCTGGCTTGTTCGTCTCATTGTAGCCATATTGTATCCTCTCTTGTTGGAGGTTAAATTTTTTTATTTAAATGCAATATTAGTTCAACCAAACAAAATATTTGCATCACTATTTTCCGAAGGACCAAAACCACTTATTAAGTTATGTGACTTTTATTTATGTCAATTCTAACCAATGTAAAAGAAAAAAAATCCTATAAACACCAATTCCCTTATTTGTTATAGTGAAGAGGTGAATGAATCTAGGGATCGGTGGACAGTACTCTCATACGAGTTTTCTCTATAGTTACTAAGAAGTCGCAATCCCCCACCATGAATTTTCTCTGTTGTTCACATATAAGACCTCTTGTTGCTGTAGTTCTTCTAAATTTTGCTTTCGAGAAACACTGAATAAGAATTCTCTATGTGTTTTGTTTTTGTTTCAAGAAATCTCTATGTTCGCCAACTCACGCTCTCGTTTCTCGTCTTATAACAAATCTCTTCTCTAGTTTTTTGACTTGTCAGTAGACCCAATGATTTGTCTTGTCCCTTTATGTTCAATTCACAGCCAACAAACAACCAAATACCCTTCTACTGTACAAATATTCAATAATCAGTGTAATTAATTCCTATTTTACTTATCTAGGACATCACTCTTTTGTACATAATAACCTTTCGGAGAATCGGAGGTGAAAGCTCTTTCTTCATTTTATTAATAAAACCATAAAAGCGCAGAAAATAATGAATATGAACTATAATCTTAACATTTTAAGTTGCATCTCTTGTCACATCGACCAAGAAAGGTTTATCTTTGAATCGAGGGTTGACGCTCCATAGAAGCTTGTATCTCTTCAAATCATGGCAGTGATCATCGAAAATGGTGAAGGCGGTGGTGATACTAGTGGTGGTGGAGGTGGAGGCAATGGCAAATGATAGCCACCACCAGATCCACCTCCACTACCTCGATCACTTTTTGATGATTTTACTCGTGTCATCTTTCTTCTCCATCCTATTTGGTTTATTATTGTTAAAGAATAGCAATTAAACTCTTTTTCTATATTTTCGAAGGTTAGCCCATTATACTTATGAAAATCATTATGATAATATCATATATGTGTCAAAACTAACCTGATGATGGACGTAGCTTTTGTGGAGACGCAAAAGCACAGTCGTTAGAGCATGAGACCAAAAGAATCACTAGGAGCAACAACACAAGTCCCAAATTCGAAGGACCTTTTTCAGCCATCTCTCTTTCTCTCTCTCTTTGATAATATGCTAGACATCTTGATCCGATCGATACTCTTATCTATATACAATTGTGCTTTTTTATTTTGGGTTGATTTTAACGATTCTTTAAAAGAAAAGGATACTCAAATATTTATATATTGTTTCTAAGCGAATAATTTAAATCCCATATAAGGACAAAAAGGACGCGAAGCAAAATAAGAATTTTCTTCCCGGCGACTCATTAAATGAGTCAACAAAGACCAAGATAAAGTGAGGCATTGACATTTATCATGTAATTGTAATATCCTAATATGAAAATCGGGGTGCATGAAATTTTTTTACGTTATATTAGAGTATGAAGCAAAACAAACGAGATATTTGTTTTGAGAAAAATGAGATTTCGACATATGATCACTGATAAGATAAATAATTAAACATGGCTGACAAAGTCATATGTGAAAGGGAAAGATAAATAAAAGCAGCTAATTTTTATTTATTTAAAGGCTAACATATTCTATTTAATGTTTTAGACGGGAATATATTCATGTTTGTTTTTTTTTCTATATATTTATATTCATGTTTCTTATTTTATTTTTTCATCTAAAAGGAGAATAAGTTTTTTTTTTTATAAACAATTTGCAACAAAAACCTACACTGGTTTACATCAGTCTAACTTTTCAAGCCTTGTGTAGTTTTTCTTTATTTTTGTGTTCTCTTTTGCAAGATACATGAGGCTTTAGCTAAACAATAATTAAATTTGCAAGTCTAATGTTCATGACCAACATGTACACCTCAAGACTACATATTTTGAGTTGAATATATTCTACAATGGATTCTTGAAGATGTCAGAATTCATTAAAATTGTCGATGTAACTGTTAACCAATTTATTTTTCAACAACTGCATTAAAATTGTAACCGGACTGACAATGGACTATGGATGGCCTGACAATGTAATATGGAAACTTTTGTGTCACATGGGTTCAGTTATATTACGATTGGGACTTTGTAATTTAGGTATGAAAGAAAATTGTACTCCTAGAGCCAAATCTCATCCATTTTCGAGTTTGAGAGCCCATCGGACATAAGCCTAGCTACTCGTCGGACCAAAAATTGTACTCCTAGAGCCAAATCTCATCCATTATTCTTTATTTCATCAATTATTTTCACTTTTTTGTTTTCTTTCTTTTTGTGTGCAGGACTAGGCTAGGATCCAACATAAAGTAATTAGGATCGGATTTCAACCAACATTTAGCGGGTCAATTTTTTTCAACTAATAATTACGACTCGGACCGGTCTATAACGCTCCACATCTCTCCTTTTTTTTTTGGAACATAACACTCTACTTTGATTTTTATTTATTTAACAGTAACAATTTGAGAAAACAATAATTTAATAATAGATGTTGTCAAAAAAAAAAAAAATTAATAACAGAACTTCCTCATTAATATAAAAATAACTATGATATTTTAAGTGAAATGTATTTATAACTTATCAATGGTTGTAAATTTTTGCAGAAAAAAAAATCAATGGTTGTAAATATCATCACAAACATACTATTTTCAAAAATTGTTGTTTACGGTGCTGGTGGTAGCAAAGGTGGTGACATTGGAGGAGACGATGAACCTACTACTGGTGGTGGCAAAGATGGTAACACTGGAGGAGACGATGAATCTACTGGTGGTGACAAAGGTGGTGACACTGGAGGAGACGATGAACCTACTGGTGGTGGCAAAGATGGTGACGCTGGAGGAGACGATGAACCATCTGGTGGTGGCAAAGGTGGTGGTATATCTCTTTTATTAGCTCGGCGGCTTGTTGATGGACCTACTATGATCATTTTTCTTCTCCATTCTAGTTTTAAATCATAATTCAAACAAATATGACAAACAAAAAAAAAACAATCATATCTTTACAAAATTGTATAAATAATTATTAAAATTAGCATAACAACTTAAAACTTACTATCGTTAGTAATAATTAAGGGTGACTATTTTGGTTTAACTAGGCAAACCATAATTTAAAACTAAACTGAAAAAAGAGAGTCACTTTTGTTTCATTTTGTTATATCCAACCAAACAACAAATCAAACTTAGACTAAGCCAAAAATTAGATTCAGCACCCTTTTTCTAGGTAAAAGTACTCGTAATGTTATTTAAAAATTAATTACATAAACTTTTAAAAAAATTTGAGAGACAATTATTAGAACAAGCACTAACCGATTAATGGGAGTGACTCTTGTGGAGAAGCAAGAACACAGTTGATGGAGCATGAAGCCAACAGAACCACTAAGAGCAAGAACACATTTCTCAACTTCTTCGCCATCTCTCTTTCTTAATTCACTAAACTTTTAGATTCAATACTCTTATTTATGTACCTATGTGAATGGTTTAGACAAAACATTTATTGCATTATCAAAAAATGAAATTTGACAAAGTCCAAACCGGGGGGGGGGGGGGGGGATACGGTTAAAAGATGAGGTTCAAGTTCAACCAAAAAATGATGAAAAAATCCACGATATTACATGGACTCCACGCACAAAATATTTTTTTTGGCCCACTATTTATTAATTACAAAAAAGTAGCTAACTGAACTAGGTAAAAATCGAAATTCACACCACTTCAGCTTCTCAGATATTTTTGAAATCAACTGATCTAGCGAAATTTTCACAAAATAATTAACTCTTTAGATATTTGTTTTGAGAAAAATGAGATTTCGACATGTGTGATTCATTGATGGAAGAAATAATTATTTAGTAGTATTATAACTTCAACTATGCACTCGTGAGGCCAAAAGAAAATTTGTTTTCTCATCAATTATTATTTCAGTTAGATCTCTTTTTTTTTTGTTTTCATGACTTCTGAGTTCTGATTTTCAAACTGTGTTGTGAATTCTAATTATTAATTGATGAGTTTAACTACTGTGAAATACTCCCTCCGTTATTTTTTTTCAAAATATTTGTCGTTTTAAATTTTCAATGCAAATTTATGATAAATTTTCCACTTTTATCCCAATTTTTTAAAGTTATTAATTGCTTATCTTATTATATAAAGTAGAATGCATCAAAGCTAGTTTTTAACATGATCGTGACACGTGTCAAGTTAATCGATTAGATTTCGATACGTGTTTTGATTAAAATCTTATTATAATTTTTTTATAATAATCATAAAAGAAAAAGGAAAAATACATATATCTATTTTAAAAGAGAAATAAATACAAAATTACTTTATAACATGATCGTGACACGTGTCAAGTTAATCTTATTATATAAAGTAGGATGCATCAAAGTTAGTTTTTAACATGACTGTGACACATGTCAAGTTAATCGATTAGATTTCGACACGTGTTTTGATTAAAATCTTATTATAATTTTTTTATAATAATCCTAAAAGAAAAAAGAAAATACATCTATCTATTTTAAAAGAGAAATAAATACAAAGTTAGTTTTTAACATGATTGTGACACGTGTCAAGTTAATCGATTAGATTTCGACACATGTTTTGACTAAAATCTTATTATAAAAAAATTTATACTAATCCTAAAAGAAAAAAAAAATACATCTATCTATTTTAAAAGAGAAATAAATACAAAGGTCGTTTTAACATGATTGTGACACGTGTCAAGTTAATCGATTAGATTTCGACACGTGTTTTGATTAAAATCTTATTATAAAAAAATTTATACTAATCCTAAAAGAAAAAGAAAAATAAATCTATCTATTTTAAAAGATAAATCAATAAAATATATGGAAAGATTAACTAAGAAAATAAAATAAAAGGATCTATTTCAATTTAAGAAAAATAAAAACAAAAAGTAAATTACATTAACTAGGATATGATATTAGATGATGATGAGCTCAATGAAGAGAAAGATAGCAATAATCATGTAAATATCCTTTTGATGCGAGTCTTGAGAAGCATAACTTCTCTAGAGAGCAAATAAATCATATACTGGAGATGAATGTGAAGAGAAAGAGAGATTTATTTGCTTGAAAAGAGTTAATGGGAGATCGTTAACATACTCGAAGGATTCGAATTGCATACCAAAGTTTTTAACGCAGTGGAACAGAAAAAGATAGTTGATAAAGTGTGTGAAATATATGAGAAATATTGTTAATGTTACTTAGGACCTAGATTCTGTGTTTTAAATGTTTTAATTAAAAATAAATGAAAAATAAAATAAATAAATAACTCTTAAATTAGATTTTGTGTGTTTTCATATATTTTTTTCAGTAGTGATACGATTTTATTTTATATTTTTTTTAAAAATTATTTTAACGGGTTTGAAATTTTATTATTATAAATCTACGTATATGCGGATCCTAATATAGATTTTAATTATGATAAAAATAGGATAAATAATTCGTTAAAATTTTAGAATAAATTATTATATCTATATATAGATAAAGCATTAGAAGTAAACATAATTCAAATAAGAATATTAAAACATATATATTTGTAAATATTAATAAAATTTTATTTTACTTTTTCTTTATAGATTATCCGATTTTGTTTTCAATTTCCTTTTACGAATTTAAAATATTTTATTAAAAACCCGCATATATGCGAATCTTATTCTAGTATCAAATAAAACAACATAATTATGGGCAAAATATATATATTTTTTTAATATGTATAAAATCATGTAGACCTGACAATTAAAAATAACGGAGGCTACCAATTAACCTAGATTCAATCATTACTTCGCTTAATGCGGAAATAAGATCTTAATGAGTTCGGTAACCGATGTGATTTTTACGACTCGCCGAGAACAGTATTTTGAATCCACTAAAATCAATGAATTACATCCTGAAATAAATCAACTTATATAAAAGCGTAAAATCTTGAATAACATTCAACAAGAATCGACATGTTCTTCACAGTGGCGGTCCCATAATTTTTTTTCATCCGGGTCATAAAATAAATAAATTATTTTATAATTATGTTAATATATTTTATTTAGCTTAGACTGAAAAACAAAAACAAATTTGGGCTTTTACATCAATTCTACAAATATATCAAATAAATCGGGCACTAAAAAAATATTAAATAGATAATAAAATATAAAAACTAAAATATAGTGCATCAGAGAGTGTTTAAACTTGGGTTGGAGGGTCATCAATAGAGACTTTCACCAACTGTGTTGTTGTCATTTACAAATTTCTATAATTTATATTTTGTTAAGGTGGGTTAGTTGACCACCCTATTCATAAAGTGGGTCCGCCATTGGTTCTTCATATGTTGTTTCCACCATCTCTCATCTTTGTTCCTTACAAGTCGTTAAGACATGCTGGCGCATCAAGATTTTCCTCTCTCACTTGCGCTCTCTTCTCTCTTTCTACGCAACATGCATGTCATGTGCCTTCTGCAGCCATCATGCAGCATTTTACGTGCTATCTATAGCCATCATGCAATTCTCAACAGTCAACACCACCCTTCAGTCCTTTCTCATGCGGCCAGCACGAGGCCATCTTCTCTCGCGATCCTTGTCATCGACGATCATGAAACCCTTTTCTGACAGCCGATCTTGCCATGAACTCCTAAGAACAATTTCAGATTTTTTTATGTTGTCTATCTATCTCACGCAACTCTTCTGCACCCATGCGGCTTCTCTCCGGCTACCATCTCCTTGGCGACTCTAGGAACCCTTTTCTTGTAGCTTTTCTCGCCTTTGGATCGTGTTAGCTCCCTAGCACCCACTTGTTCTTAAACTTCTCTGCCATTTCGGCGGCGGCTCTGGCAACCCTTTTCTCGCTTTTGGTTGGTGTTGGTGTCGCACTTAATTCTTTTTAGGGTTTTCTGCAAATAAACCTTTGATAGTGTTTTGGTTTGCAACTTTACCTTCGACTCTCGGAAAATACAGATCAATCCTACCAGGTCTTGGGTCTTGGTTAACGCGTAATATAACCCTCGGCTGTATCGATGATGTGGCAAAAATGGATTTTGTCTAAAAATTAAACAGATAGTGAAACGCACCGTTTCAAAAGTAAAAAAACAACAAGTAGTTTTCTTTTTTCTGAAAAAACTACAAATAGTTTTTTTTTTGTTTAAAAAACGACAAGTAGAAAACCCAAAAACTTCGATCGTCTTCTTCCCCACGGCCACACCTCTTTATGTACGGTTTTCATCTTTCGATTTTTTTCTCCCTTTTATTTCGTTCATCTGAGATTTGATCTCTCTGTTGGTGTTGTTCTTTGAATAAGTGTCCTTGAGTTTCATTCTATAAGGGCTTACATCTTTTTCCGAACATGTAGATTGGTCAAAATCCACCAAATTTGGTCAAAATCCCACCACGAGGTTGTCTCTCCCTCTCTCTCAAAAGTTGTTTTATGAATCCAGATCTAGATCGATTGAATTTTTTGTTTTCCCCAAATTCAGAAATTGGGTTTCTTTGTCTACAAGTGTATAGTCCTATCTCGTCAAACACACCTTCAAAAATCAAGCTTTTTTTCCTTTATCTCGTGAAGATTTTGATGGGTTCTTTGAATTCAATCCATCGAGGATGACGGGTAAACCTAATTAGAAAGATCTTTGATGTTGTGGAAATTTCACCCGGTCAAATCGTAAACTAGCATGTGCCTCTTAACCAGATTCATTCCTTCGAATCCCTATGAGACGATCTTCACGTTGAAACGCGTCTCTCCGTCAGTTCTACCTTTCATCCCGGCGTGGCCGGCATGCTGATACGAGACATCCTCGATCACTAACTTCACCGGTTCTAGCTCCTTCTGCAGCTTCTCCCTCATCCTGCTCGCTCGATTTTCGATTGCGCCCGAATCCGACCTGGTTCTCTCAACGATACTCATCCCGATTCTACTGTCGCTGAAACCAGCGGATCTTGGTCCACTTCCCGGTGAATTTGAGTCAGAGTGGAAGAATCTTGGAGGATTTATCGGCTAAGCACGTGGGGTTTACAACACGTGTGCTACGAAAAAACTACAAGATTTTTGAGATCGAAGGTCATTCCAAACGATACGTTTTGATGTCCGTGAGTGATATAACGTCTGTTTATATTGCGGATTGACAAAAACCTGATAAGATTGACCTGCATTTTCTGAGAGTCAGAGGAGGATAGAGTTGCAAAGCAAAACACAATTGAGAATTTATTTGTAGAGTTATTGTTGACTGTTAGTCAACCTTTGTTTAAAAGTAACTTGAAAGTTTATTTTAAAAAGAAAGTATTTATTTTGAAGGTTTGAAGTTTGAAATCCAAAAAGGTGTTTTTTTTCTAATTTCCCAATTGATAACGAGATAATTACACCGGCAAACTAATATATTGGATAAATTAAACACTTTATTTATAATTGATCATATATTTAATATGAACTCTTATATATTAAGTAGCACCAAGTTTGGTCAGCTAAAAATTCGTCGTCGAACCTTCGATAAGTTGATGTTCATGATTCGCTATGAATTTTTTTTTTTTTAAGCTTATATCTCTTCAGTTCATGGCAGTGATAGTGGTGGTAATGATGGCGATGGCATTGACAATGATGACGGAAATGGTGGTGGAGGAGGCCGCAGTGGCAAACCATAGCCACCTCCATCTCCTCCACCTTTTCTAGCTTCACCTTTTTTAGTTCCTATAGTTATTGATGGCTTTACTAGTATCATCTTTCTTCTCCCTCCTATTTGATTTTTTTTTATTAGAAATCTATAAATTAATTAATCAAATCTTATCATAAAAAAAAAAAGGAGTGTCTAATCCATCTGAACGGTCCAAAACTATACAAAAAAAAACAAAAACCCAACAGGGGCCAAACCATTCCATTTTTTTCTATTACAAACAAATGCTTACCAAAATCAAACAAAACGAAGAAATTTTTTTACAAAAATCATAACATTTTTAAAAGTATTTCAAAATACTACCAAAGTCAAAATTAAAACCATTCTGAACCGATCAAACTACTACCAAAGCCAAAATGATACTTGGTCCTTTTGTATTTTGTTCATTAACCAAATATATATATATATATATATATATATATATATATATATATAGATATATATATATATATATATACAAAACCTGAACTGAACGAAAACTAGATTATCAAATGGACACTCTGATTTTGGAGAAATAATTTACTAAAACTAGCACAATACAAAACAAAATTATTGGTTTGTTTGAAGGTCCATATTTGCACCTATTTTTTCGCTAACTTTGGCCACTTGATTTATGAAAACTATTAGGATATATGTGTGAAGACTAACCTGATGATTCTGGAGACGCAATACACTCATTATAGCACAAGACCATAAGAACCATTAGAAGCAAGAGCATAAGTTTGAAATTCGAAGGACCCTTCTTTGTCATCTGTCTTCCTCGCTTTGTTAATTTGCAAAATGCCGACACTCTTATTTATATATTTGTCTATTTTTTTAAATAAAATTATTTATATATTATCTCTATGCGAATAGTTAAAGTTGCATATAAGGATAAAAAAAAGACGCACTAGCTTTCTCAGAATCAAAAATGTAACGAAGCCATAACGGAGAACCCGACGTAACATAAGACTGCCCCCAATTCTCCATTGTAGCACTTTGAGCAATGAGAAAAGCTCCTCTATTCCTATGCATAAGCTCCACTTCCATTTTCCAGTCCTTGATGTGTACCAAAAAATTCTTAAGGACAGCAAACTCCTCCTTATAAGATGGCCACACCTTTGGTCTTGTTACAACCCCAACCAAATCAGGAGCTTCAACAGCAAAGATAACATGATTTAACTTGTGAAAACCCAAACTTTCAATTGCCCAACCTAAACAAAGTAATTTTGCTTGGTTGAAACTCATCACACCACTAAAAGATCTCCTACTATGCAACATAACCTCTCCCTCATGATTTCTAACCACCCACGCACAGCCCGTGATGTTCTTTGTTTTTTTCCAAGTAAAACCCACATTGCATTTGACCCAATTAAGAGGTAACCAATGTACTCCTTTCCTGCTACAACCATACCGAGAAGAAGTAATCGACTCTAAACCAACTTCCTGAGCTAAAAACCACAAATTAGCTTCTTCTCTAACTTTACCAATCGTATCTAGAGGACAGAAAACTTTTCCTTCAAAAAAGAAACTATTTCTGTTTTTCCATAAGAACCACACAATCCAGGGAAAAGATCTTCTGATCACCGAAGGAATTTTTGTGTGTTTTCCCCATCATCATGATATATTGCATATTCACAGAGATCGATTCAGGATGGAAACCTCCTTGAGGTAAAGGAAATTCTGATAAAGCACATACCTGACGCGCCACGGAGCAAGTAAAGAGAACGTGGTTTGAGTTTTCTCCTTCATTGCCACAGTTTTGACAACGAGAATCCAGATTTATCCCTCGTTTCCTTAAATTATCTGCCACCGGAATCGCTTCACATAGGATTCTCCAAACAAAAGCCCTGATTTTTTGAGGTGCAAGAAGATTCCAAGCTTTTTCTTTCAACCCATTCAGCGAGGGTAGCAGTGCAGCTTCCGAGAAAACCTCCTTTTTATTTGATGTATGAGCCAGCCAGTACGTAGACTTCACCGAGAAATCACCACTTTTGTTATACTTCCAAATCCAGTAATCTTTTTGGTCTCCCAATAGCTTAATCTTTAGGATCATCTCTATGTCCCCAGGAAATAAAAGATCATTAAGCATATCAAAATTCCATCTCGAGTTGTCTTCAATCATCAATTTATCAACCGTCAAATAAAGATCCACCAAACAGTTTTTCATCCCAGGAACACGTGGCTGATCTTCATTTAACCAAGGGTCGATCCAAACTATGTTGTACGTTGCATAAGATTTTTTTCCTTTTTGAGAAACCGGATTTGACCCAAGATATGATACAACTCAAACTCTAAGAAATGTCTTAGTTGCAATTTCTTCTTTTCAAACAAACTATTTAACTTAGTTTGAAGGGGATTTATCGAATATATATATATGAAAACTGCGAAAGATGGTATAGCTCTGAACAATGAAGCAAGAATCGTTTTATTTCCAAGCCATAATTCAGAAGTATTTTGGAAATGTTTAAACATTTCAGTATCAACAACACAATCTCTAAAACAAAATTTAGAGGTGATGTCAGATGTTTTATGATATTATTTTTAATTTCTCGATATTTTATGATTTATAAATAGTTAAGTCGTTAATCAAGGGATAAGAGATTGTATTTCCCATTTACAGTTTAATAATAATAATATTTAGATGAAAAAAATGAGATTGTAATATTTTCTATTTACGATTTCATGTCATCAATATCTAGAGTTCTTATTTTCTTCAATAAAATGTGATGAGTTTTTCTTTGCTTTGTTATAATAGATTATGATTTAATTTACACCTAATGTTTAAAAAAAAAAAAATTATTATAGGTGAAACTCAAATTGTTTTTTGCAATTTTCGTGAAAAACAAACGACGATAGAGGAGGTGACAAAAAAAAACGATAGAGGCGAAGACTGTATAAAAAGCAAAAATGTAAAGGAAGTAACCAAAGAAGTAAGTTCGAATGGGCATTAAGTATATTGACCAATGACCTCGATCAAGAACTAGAAAATAATTTGTTTAATTTTTTTTTTTATCAAAAACAACCTTTTAAATTTTCGAAGTCTATTCTGTAAACACTAGGACACACAACATACGCTGTCTATTGATACTTTGAAAATCCTTACTTGGAATCACAGAAAATACAAATTACATTCAGATATAAATATTTTCGGTGAATTCTTTTTTTTTTTTTGCTGAATATTCTCGGTATATTATTAACACCCTGCATATTTTATTATCATTTTACACGAATAGTCTTAGTCCCCAGACTCCCCACTATCATAAGATAAAAAAATTCCTCTCATATCGTAATGCTCATTTTTAATTTTTAAAAAGATGCTCTCTCCTAAAGCCTCAATGGGCGATTTCTTCTTCACTTTTTCAGGTCAAATCGCCGGCGACGGTCCCTGGCTAATGTCGTTGGAAAGACTCAATGGCAGCGCAAAATTCCGATCTGGTATAGACGAATAGACATGGACACAATTCTATGGACATATAGACATGGACACAATAACATGGACACAATGGTATGGACAAATAGACACAACCACAAAGCTTCTTTTATACCTTATCATCCAAATTCTGAATCTGTTTCGTTACATGTCTTCTTTGCAGCCTGAAAATCAAATGATTAAGATCCGACTTTAGCCCCGCAACTTAAATAATATATTACCAGAAACACCATAAACAAACAAACACCAAAAAGATCGGAAAGTTTATCTCACCTTCCACTACATATAACCATATCCTAGAGCTCCCAATGCAGCAACAAGAGCATCAAGGGCTTGTAAGTTTGTTTGAAACAAAAAAACAAGAGAGACTGATGAGTCAAAATATACTCCAACAGAGAAAAAAACAACACTAAGCTTGTTGATACAAACATTTAAGAAGAAATACAATTTCGAATATGTACATACCAACATAAACTCCACTCATGGCAGTTATTGTAGGAACCGCAAAAACCGATTTAAGAAATGCGGAGAATATTAAAACGATTATTTATAGAAAACACGAAATTTCGAGAAAATAAAACAAAGTTTATACGAAACTTTGAAATAAGGAATTTATACGAAACTTTGAAAACAAGGTTTATACGAAATAGAAATAACGAATTTATATGAACCTTAGAAAACAAGTTTATACGAAATAGAAATACCGAAGAAAAGATTTGCTTTTGAAAACGAATATCGGAGGCGAGAAATCTCTTTCCGTAACTCAATAAATCGCCCGTAGTGAGACGGAAAAACACGATTTCTGAATCCCAAGATACAACCGATACAACGAGACCGTTTCGCAACACTCAAAAACGGAATCTACAAACTCTAGGAAACGTTACGTTAAACTCTCGAGACTAAAGAACCGTAACAAAAGAAAACGTTTGCGAGACTCACTTAGAACTAAGAGGAGGATCGTTGTTTGTAGTGAAAGAAGTGTGTTTGATGTTTGAGAGTGAGTTGTGTTTGTGTGAGTGTGTATTTTGAAAGAGAGGAAACTCTTCTTTATATAGGCAAGAGGAAGGGGCGAAGGGAATGTATTTGCAAGGCTGGCCACTAACACAAAGTGATTGGCCGACAAGAATGGAAAAAATTATTTCCACCTTTTACTTTGCACATGGAACGAAAAACTCAACACCAAATTTCTTTCTTTTCACTTTTCGAAAAATTAGATCCAACAATTCCCCACATGAAAAGAAATTACTCTAAACAAATGATGACTCGACTGACTCTACTACTTCTATCACTAGACAGAAGGACTTTTCGAGAGTTTAAACGAAAATTCACTGTATTTGTGTTTGTAGCATTTTTCAGCTTTGAACTACTTATTTTTATATCTGTCGGGTTTACTTGGCCAGGAGGTGAACCTGATGTCTTGAACCACCCAAATGTTGATGTAAACCGAGACAACAGCTATAATACAGCTTCATTTCTCGTAGAAGTGAGTTCTATATTGTGTTCATTTTGGCCTTGAACTTGCTTGGTTATTCGTGAGTGAACTTGGATAATATAGCCTCACTTTATTCTTCTAGAAACGACCATATTTCACACTCACTAGGTGATCTTCCAATAACTTATCAGAAGTATCTTGTCATACTACACTATTACAAAGTTATGTAATCATTAGAAGCTAACGCTTAACCTTATCACGTACATGTTTATAGTACTGTTTATCATCCTGGAAACTGGGTAGAGATACAAGTCTCACAGTACTTTTTACAGATTTCGTTTGATTTAGTTTTCCCTTTGAACCTAGATCTTGGGATCTCCAGTCACATAGGTAGGGTTTCCATCAAACTGCGTCTTAATTCATAGGCTTTAAACCCATTCCTCTTGATGATTTTTCAACTTGATCTCGTGACAAACCTTTTGTAAATGGATCCGCTAGGTTGTCAGCCGATTTGATATAATCAATCGTGATTACACCACTTGAGATCAAATGTCTAATGGTTTTATGTCGTCTCCTAATATGACGAGATTTACCATTGTAGAGATTATTCAGTGCCCGAGCTATAGCCGATTGACTATCGCAGTGTACACGTAATGCTGGCACTGGTTTCTCCCACATAGGAATGTCTTCCAAAAAATTTCGAAGCCACTCTGCTTCCTCTGCGGCTTTATCTAGCGCTATAAACTCAGATTCCATGGTTGATCTGGCTAACAAAGTTTGTTTGGAAGATTTCCAGGACACCGCTCCACCTCCAAGCGTAAAGACATATCCACTCGTGGATTTTGAGTTCTTAGAATCGGAAATCCAGTTTGCATCACTGTATCCTTCTAAAACTGCGGGTTCTTTACCGTAGTGAAGACCATAATTTTTGGTATAACGTATGTAATTTAATACTCTAGTTATAGCTTTCCAATGTTTATGTCCTGGATTGCTTGTGTAGCGGCTTAGTACATTTACTGCATGCGCTAGATCGGGTCTAGTACAATTTGTCAAGTACATCAGACTTCCGATCACTCTTGCATATTCCAGTTGTGACACAGCTTCACCCGAATTCTTTTGAAGGTGAAGTTGAGAATCTACTGGAGTTTTCGCTGTCCCGTTTGAGTATTTTTTAAACCTCTCAAGTATCTTTTCAGCATAATGAGTTTGAGACAGGATAATTCCGTCAGAATTTCTAGTGATTTGGATCCCTAGAATTACATCTGCGAGTCCCATATCTTTCATATCAAACTTGCTTTTTAGCAGTTGTTTAGTTTGATTGATTAGATCTTTTGTACTTCCGAGAATAAGCATGTCATCCACGTACAAACATAATAAAATGTACCCTTGTGGAGTACACTTTATGTAAATGCACTTATCACATTCATTGATGTTGAAACCGTTTGACATCATTACGTTGTCAAATTTTTCGTGCCATTGTTTCGGAGCTTGTTTAAGTCCATATAACGACTTCACAAGTCGACATACTTTATGTTCTTGTCCTGGGACGACAAAACCTTCTGGTTGTTTCATATAAATCTCTTCTTCTAAATCTCCGTTAAGAAAAGCAGTTTTAACATCCATTTGATGGATTTCTAGGCCTCTTAAAGCAGCAATGCTTGTTAGCGTTCTTATAGAGGTTATTCTCGTTACCGGAGAATATGTGTCAAAGAAATCCAAGCCTTCTTTTTGCCGGAATCCTTGCACTACAAGCCTAGCCTTGTATTTGTCTATCGAGCCATCGGTTTTCAACTTTGTTTTGAATATCCATTTACACCCTAATGGTTTAAACCCTTGTGGTAGGTCTGTTATCTCATATGTATGATTTTGCATAATAGAGTCGAACTCGTTATTAACGGCTTCCTTCCATGAAGGTGCGTCTGGTGTGGACATGGCTTCAGCGAAAGTTCTTGGTTCATTCTCTGTAAGAAAGACCATTAAGAAATCGTCACCGTAAGATTTTTCCTTACGAGCCCTTTTGCTACGTCTAGGTTCATCTTCGACGTCTTCTGCATCATCAAACGATGTGCCCGAAGTACTTGCCTCGTTTACGGAGGTGATTGCTTCTATTTCTTCACGAGTTCGTTTTGGGTTTTGTTTAACCTTGCATGGAAAAACGTGTTCAAAGAAAGACGCGTTTCTTGATTCCATGGTTGTATTTATGTGAATATCCGGTACATCTGATTGATGAACCAGAAATCGATAAGCACTACTGTTGTGTGCATATCCAATGAAAATACAATCCACCGTTTTTGGTCCGATTGTGACCTTTTTCGGAGGTGGGACTGCAACTTTTGCTAGACACCCCCACACTTTTAAGTATTTATACGACGGCGGAGTACCTTTCCAAAGTTCGTAAGGAGTTTTTCCCGTGACTTTGTGTGGTATTTTATTGAGGATATAATTTGTGGTAAGCAATGCTTCCCCCCCACATGTCCTGGGCTAACCCAGATTCCTGCAACATCGCATTCATCATTTCTTTAAGAGTTCGGTTTTTTCTTTCCGCAACTCCGTTAGACTCCGGTGAGTAAGGGGCAGTGGTTTGATGGATAATCCCATGTTCTTGACAAAAGGCATTAAACGGTCCATCGTATTCACCTCCTCTATCACTTCTAACTATTTTAATAGTTTTGTTTAGTTGATTTTCAACTTTGCGCTTATATTCCTTGAATTTTTCCAAGGTTTCATCTTTGCTACGTAACAAATATACGTAACAGTATTTTGTATGATCATCTATGAACGTTACAAAATACCTTTTACCGCCTCTAGTTGGTGCGTATTTTAAATCACATAAATCTGTATGTATTAAACCTAGAGGTTCGGTGGTTCTTTCAACCTGAGGTGATGGCGTTTTTGTGAGTTTGGCCTGTACGCATACTTCACACTTTTCTTTGCTTGTTTTACATTTCGGGATTAGGTTCATGTTCATTAATCTTTGTATAGATTTGTAATTCACATGTCCTAATCTTTCATGCCAAATATTAAATGACTCAAGCAAGTAAGCAACGGGGTTTTTCTCATTGAGTGAAATCTTAGAAACAGATTCAGCAACATTTGAAACAGAAGCAACATTATTAGCAACAACATTCTTAGAGCTAGAAGCGTCTTTGTTGCGGATGACTGTCGTGACACACATCTTGATCAGCCCGTTCTTCTCATAACCCCTGCCAACAAACACCCCGAATTTCCTCAGCACGAGCTTATCTGACTCAAGATTAGCAGCAAATCCGGCTTTGCTCATCAGAGTGCCAGAAATCAGGTTCTTTCTCATATCAGGAACGTGTTTGACATTCTGAAGAGTGAGTTCCTTTCCCGAGGTCATCTTCAGCACGACCTTTCCACGACCATGTATCTTAGAGAATGCAGAATTCCCCATGAATAGCTGTTCGGTCGATGTACTTTTCTGGTAGGTGCTGAACATTGCACGTCCAGCGCAAATGTGGGTTGTTGCACCAGTGTCGTACCACCACTCTTTCGGGTTGTCTTCCACCATGTTGACTTCCGAGACCACAACGCATATGTCTTCTTCTGTCAAATTGGCTTGAGCTTTCCCGTTTTCTTTGGGCTTGCTGCGACACACATCACTTTTGTGACCAATTTTGTTACATTTGTGGCATTTCCCTTTGAACTTCGTTTCAGCGTTGTTATGCTTTTTGAAGTTCGTGGAGGACCTTGGTTTGAAAGGAGATGCCATGTTCACTGCCACACCCTTGTACTTTCCTTTGCCCTAATGGGTTGCCACATTGACGTTATGCTCCTGGAATTGAAGACCGTTTGCCTGACGGTTTCTGTTTTCCATTTGCAGCCTGGTGATGACTTCTTCGAGAGTCATCGCCTTCCGTTTATGCTTGAGGTAGTTCTTGAAATCCACCCAACTCGGAGGTAACTTCTCAATGAAGCTATTCACGGTGAAAATCTCGCAGATTTACATACCCTCAGCAGCTATGTCATGACAAATCAATTGGAGTGCTTCCACTTGATCCATGATCGGTTTGGAATCCACCATTTTGAAGTCAAGAAATTTTGCAACCGCATATTTCTGACATCCAGCGTCTTCTGATTTGTACTTCTTCTCCAGAGCCATCCATAATGATTTGGAGGATTTTTCCATACTGTAAACAAGGTACAACCTCTGCAAACAAAATCCACATGGATCCAAGCTTCGACACTTGCGAGAGTGAAGGCACACGTGTTTCCTTCTGGAAGGACTGGTGCGTCCTCCTTCAGAAACTTATAAAACTTCATGTTCGTCAAGAAGAAATGCATCTTCAGTTGCCATGTTTTGAAACCTTTTCCGTCAAAGTGATCTGGCATGAGTCCTTGACTCGCGGATGCAGGTATTAACGGAATCATAGGGTGGGCAACATTGGGTGTTGTAGCCGTTGGAAAACCATCACCAAACATGATTCGGCGTGTCGGCTCATCGACATCATTTACACCCACTAGTCCAAACACATTCAGTGTTTGATCGAATACGTTTGAGGTACCGGTAGCCATCTGTTCACAAGTAAACAAATGAATCAGTAACCACTCGATTTGAACCAAAGTTCAATAAATGATTTATCTAGAATAAATCGAAAATAGCGGATCTAGTTAACAATCTTAGATCGCTAATGAATGTTTAGCAAACTCGCTTTTAAGCGTTCGCTGAAACTTTTGAATCGGTTAAAACGTTTTACACACTCGCTTAGAAGCATTCGTAAAAACTGATTTTTTTTTAAATCGATTTGGAACGATTCGCGGATACGCAGAGGAGCGGATCGCAAATCCGATTTCTTATAAGACCAAAAACGTTTTATAAATAAGTTTTTTTTTTAAAGAAACCGAAAAACGTTTTTTGATTTTTTGTTTTTTTTGTTTTTTTATATTACCGCAAAAAACTTAATCCGATTTAAGCGATAGGCTGAAAGCGGATTTATTGAGTTACGATTGTAGGAACCGCAAAAACCGATTTAAGAAATGCGGAGAATATTAAAACGATTATTTATAAGAAATACGAAATTTCGAGAAAACACGTTTATACGAAACTTAAAAAAAAATAAAGTTTATACGAAACTTTGAAATAAGGAATTTATACGAAACTTTGAAAATAAGGTTTATACGAAATATAAATAACGAATTTATACGAGCCTTAGAAAACAAGTTTATACGAAATAGAAATACCGAAGAAAAGATTTGCTTTTGAAAACAAATATCGGAGGCGAGAAATCTCTTTCCGTAACTCAATAAATCGTCCGTAGTGAGACGGAAAAATACGATTTTTGAATCCCAAGATACAACCGATACGACGAGACCGTTTCGCAAAACTAGAAAACGGAATCTACAAACTTTAGGAAACGCTACGTTAAACTCTCGAGACTAAATAACCGTAAACGAAAGAAAACGTTTGCGAGACCCACTTAGAACTAAGAGGAGGATTGTTGTTTGTAGTGAAAGAAGTGTGTTTGATGTTTGAGAGTGAGTTGTGTTTGTGTGAGTGTGTATTTTGAAAGAGAGGAAACTCTTCTTTATATAGGCAAGAGGAAGGGCCGAAGGGAATGTATTTGCAAGGCTGGCCACTAACACAAAGTGATTGGCCGACAAGAATGGAAAAAATTATTTCCACCTTGTACTTTTTACATGGAACGAAAAACTCAACATCAAATTTCTTTCTTTTCACTCTTCCAAAAATTGGATCCAACAGTTATCTCCCTCGATAAAGCCAGCTGTCGAACCTCCATGGCCAAACGGTGAACATTCAATTGGTCCCCAATTGATTAGAGATCAATAGTATTTTCTCACCAACAATTATAAATCCAATGGACGAATCAATAAACGGAAATTAGCAAAGTACATGGGTAGCTATAGCATCAGAAATATCAGAGTCTACCTCAGATCCATCACAAGATTTTCCATGCCCTTCACCATAGCTTATTGAAAGAACATATCGTAATAAGCCAATTTTTTCAGGGAGAAAGGAAAAAAGAGAGATTGCAGAACAAATTAATGTAGCAAATACCTTCAATTCACCCGATAAATCCGATAATTTTCCGTTCTTCATCATGATCGTACCAGTGAAATTTTTTAATTCAACAAATTAGAAGACGTATCAGAATAAACATATGTTGTTAAGCAATGACGAAGAATGTGATGGAGCGGAAGCTAGTAAAGATAGCTTGTTTTAGGAGATTTCCGGGATGCTCAAGAACAAGGGGAATATGGATTGATTTATCACCGATAAATTAAAACTAGGGTTTGAGTCTTGAAGAATACTCTTCTTACAAAAGCTCAAGGTTTAGAGAAAACTCTTATTAATTCAATTCAAAGATAGGTATCCTCTTTACAAGCATTAGAGGCCTATTTATAATAAAATACGTTCACCTTTAGAGCTAATCTAAATAGGAAATATAACTTAAGTAATAAGGAAAGCAACAAGAAAAGGAAAAACACCAAAAAAGAAAGAAAGCCAACTATGTGTAACACAAGTGCCATCGTGTGTAACACAACAGTGTAGATGCCGCTGCATCAGGTCTCTCAGGGTTGAAAAAGATTCGTCCACGAATCTGGATCATCGTTATCGCCAAAAAACAGAGCAAGAAACGTGATACTGAACACAATAGATAATCTGAGATCCAACGAGTGTTGAACACGTTAAAAGTAATGGTGTGGCAAACACAGAAGTTACCGAGTTGAACACATAAGATGTTGCGTTGAAAATTTTGTGCTTCTCTCATAATCTGGCGGTGGTAAGAAGTCGAGGTCTCTGAAATCATCAATAATGAAGACTTGAATGACAGTACCAAACCAAATCAATGGCCCTTGCATAGGTATGACGGTGTAGCAGCCTATCTCGTGGAGTTGTAGCACCAAAAAGCACAACAAATCTGGAAACTGCATCTTCACGCTGTCCATAGAACTCTTTTGACACATGAAAAGATCAAATGCTTGGTGGTGGTGTGAAACTCGGACCATGGCCACGAACCCAAAATAGAATAGGCCACAAAAAACATCCAATACGACTTGCAGACCAAACCTATAAAGAAACAGAGCATGTATCTCCCTGAAACTCAGCCACTCATTAATCTGTTCTGTCACAACCATCTTTTTCATCTTTACACTTCCAAATGTGAACGCCTCATTCACGCATTCCAAATCAGCGTTGAAGATAGATGGAAAACAAAACACCACTGAAATTCGCAAACCTCGGATCTCACACTTTTGATGTGGTGCATTATATAGCAATGGTAGTGGCGAAAGCAATATCGCCAGTTCATACACCAACATGATTCTTCTATTTGCAAAGACAAAGTTGAACTTGTTACGCCTCTCACGTTGTATCATGTTTTTGTCATATTGCCGGAATTCCCTCAAAGAAAAATTCCTCACATACATGAAGACAACATAACAATATAACATGTCCTTGTAAAAATCTTTAAAGGAGAACGATAAAACTTCTTGAAGTGTGATACAAACCACTGTATCCTCTTTCAACCACATCACCTTATGAGGAGAGAGATGATATTCACGTTTCAGCCTTATCAGATGACAAATCTCGTCGTTGATGATACTATGCCAACTACATGAACCCGAACTCATCACACAATTGCAAGCCATAGCGTTCTCTCTAAGTTGACGCAACAGTGTGTGACACAGATGTCGTTGTGTGTAACACAACGTTAGATGTTGCTGCAGCACTTTCTCTCTGATAGTGCTATTAAACTGAAAAATAATGATCTGAAGCCACGAGTTTTCTTTCCTCATTGGCGGTAGACACACATATACCACTGGAAACACACCAATAACCCCAATATTAGGCTCAATTGGTAGTTCACATGGACCACCTTCCTTGTCAAAAACATCATTAGCATTGCATGTGACATCGTCAACAAGCAAACGACTATGTAGACTATTAGCACAAGTTGTTGGGGCCAAGAACTTTTCCTCAATCGCTTTAACTTTGATGAACCCCTTCGTGTTCTCGTAATATGCATCACAACTTGATTTTTCTTTAAAATAGCTCTCATCGTTGTGGTATACGTTATAGCACGGATCTTCATAATCTCCAGTATTGAAAATTAGATCTCCACCATAGATGCACTTCGTAGATAATTCGTTGTCATACATCCAACCATTGATAAGTTCAACCAGTGAAATCTGAACCTTTGTACCCTCTGTTACAGATTGTGTCACACATCCAACCACATTGCGTAACACACCTTTCGTGAGATTCAAGCATATGGAGAATGCAAAACTCTTCTGCCAAATTTCATCCTCAAAGAAGGAATAAGAACACAACAATTCAACACTGTAAACTGGTGGATTGGGTAACATGTGAGGCGTTTCCCATATGAATTTAGAAGCATGTTGTGCACAATCATGTGGAATCTTCTTGCCTGCGGTGAGATGTACCAAAACAGGAACTTGCCCAAGATTTACCACAGGTGTACAAAGAACATCAAAATCAGTAGAGTGATGCCATGTTAGTACTGGTTCTGAGGCGAGTTCAAAACAGAGTTCTTCCACGACCAGAAGATGCAAAAAAAAGATCACCTCAAGTGTTACATACTCCAATAATAACACCAATTTGAAGTCGAGCTCGCATCCCTGTTCTATGTTCTGAAAGTAACCCAAAAAGAAATTCTCGAGAGAAAAACTGAAATTTGATTTCTGCATTTGCATAGAAAAATTCAGGCTAGTGGACATCCCAAACTGTACCATGAACCACGTGAACACCTCCTCACATATATGACAAGAAGTCGTTCCATTATTGCATATGTGAAGTCGATGTTGGTGATAACCACCAGTCAAATCCAGATGAGGAATCAAGAAATCATGCACCTCTCTATGCGAAAACTCTGCTTTTGAAGTGTTCAGCCATACCCCTATATCTTCATTTTGTTGATTTGTCTTGTAGCTCACATAATCCTCTTGATCATATTTTAACTCTAGAATATTTTCTTTGGCTTCCAACAATCTCTTATCCGTGCTCAAGTAAAGGGAATCATTGTTCAATTTAACCCAAGCTTGCACATTCAACTCATTACTTCTGTCTGAGCCAGTGCTTGTTGCAACATACTTTCGATGTGACGCACTCAACTTTCTGTTTGACACAACAAAATTTTCTTTGATTGGATCACCCCGATAAGATGAATAATTGCTACGTCCACGATCTGGCGGCTTGCGATTGATATGTCGATGGTGATGTGCAGAACGACTTTGGTTGCTCCTATTTGGGTATGAAACGTCATCTTTCACGGCGATATGTGTCATAGTCGTAGGGACAAACTCTATATCATTCACGTCTCTCACTACTGCAAATTCTACTTGTGCTTCACCTGGTCGTACTGTTTCTTTGTGGTAGAGCTTGTGAATCACCTCTTCATCTGCATCACAATTTTCAGCACCATAAGTGTCAAACGTTGGATCACTCCATAACTTGTTGGAAATAACTTCTTTTTCCAGATCTATGTTCTTCACCATCTCATGATACAATGAAACTTCCATCCAATTCTTTTCAGAACTTATCCCAAAAGCTCCAGTGGAAAATATGACGTTATTAAAATCAGCTTGTGGCCAAAGTGTTGATGTGTCTTCATGAACGATTGGATCATCGTAGATTACTCTTGCATCTACCACTGTTCCAACTTCAAGAAATTTTCTTCCTTCGTCATCGTACACATCATAAACTGTATCACCAATCTGTTCTTCAAAAGAGTCTTCGTTGTCTTCCATATCGATAGTATCGACAGTGTTTTCCAAAGCAGAATTGTAGTCCGTGTCTATCGTATCGACTGCATCGTCATAGATATCATTACTAGAATTTTGATCACGAACGGGCTGCTCGTCGCTAAACCGTTGATGAAACAAAAATGCTTGCGATAATCGTTGATGGCGGTGTTGCTGTTTGTGTTAAGGACGGTTCTCGAGAGGCGTCTGCATGACGTCTCGTAACGATTGCTTGAATGAATGAGAAGAACGTTGAACTTCTTTTGTGAAATTCAATTGCATCTCAAGCATTGATCTTCGTAGCTGTTCCCAATCGCCATACCTCACATCGACGTTACGCACCTCGATGTCTTTAGCTTTCTGTGGCATGATTGGCTTCAGGAACGTACTATCTCTGATACCAAAAGTGATGGAGCGGAAGCTAGTAAAGATAGCTTGTTCTAGGAGATTCCCGGGAAGCTCAAGAACAAGGGGGATATGGATTGATTTATCACCGATAAATCAAAACTAGGGTTTGAGTCTAGAAGAATACTCTTCTTACAAAAGCTCAAGGTTTAGAGAAAACTCTTATTAATTCAATTCAAAGATAGGTATCCTCTTTACAAGCATTAGAGGCCTATTTATAGTAAAATACGTTCACCTTTAGAGCTAATCTAAATAGGAAATATAACTTAAGTAATAAGGAAAGCAACAAGAAAAGGAAAAACACCGAAAAAGAAAGAAAGCCAACTATGTGTAACACATGTGCCATCGTGTGTAACACAACAGTGTAGATGCCGCTGCATCAGAATGCAACAGTTAAAGCTAACGAGCTAGATTCCATATGAGTAGAGAGAAAGCGAGCTACACACACCTTCATCGGCTAAGAGGTCGATCCTTGATAAGCTAACTCCAGCATGCATCGTTATAGCTCTGACTGTTTACACTGCTGTCGAAAACTAAATTTAGGTATTAAGAGAGAGCAACTAATGTTTTTCGTTTTTGCTTATTGCATTTGTTTTTATTTTATTTTCTCGTCTTTCTCACAGGCTCTCATGGACGGCGGCCAGGGTGTTGGGTATTCATCGGAAAATGAGACGTCGGCCAAGTGCGAAGTATTTTACAAGATGAGTGGTTATTATCTTTGGTAATTTCTTAAAATTTTTACAGCATATAAGTAATTTATAGAATGGATAATGAAAAAGGCAATACAATCAAAGAACACCACCAAAGTGTGTGAGTTTCTGCAAAAACCTATAATGTAATATGAGTTACAAAAAGTACCTCTAGATGTAATTATTTTTTGGAGATGCTCTCAAAGTAAGGCAAGCCCGATTTTATGTCTAATCTAGCCCATGTGTTTAGGATTTTTTCACATGTGTTTCATATAAATGTAGATACTAACTTGCTATGTTTTCTGAGGTTGTAACTTTGGTTGCCACCTCCTTTCCCATTTAATGAATTCAATCTAAAACAGTTTCATCTTGGTGAAATTGTAATTCTCTTTGAGTTTTTAAGAGTTCACTTCCTTTGTATTATTCTGGTGTGGGTTTTTGAGAATTCACTTCCATATTACTATTCTGGTGATCTAAGTAAAGAAGATGGCCTACATGAAGAAAGCAACGCCGTTCATTTTAGTAGTATTCCTACAAGTAAACCTAACGGGAATGGATATTGTCACAAACGTGGTGCTCAATGAAGGCATGAGCACATACGTACTTGCCGTCTACCGTCACGGCGTTGCTACGGTGGCTATGGCTCCATTTGCTCTATATTTTGACAAATATTCCTAATTTTTTTTTTATATCAATTTCTCTCTCAAAACATATATCTTTTGCAGGTTCTGTTAATGTCATACATTGAGTACTTTACATTTTAAAATTTTTTCACATTAGAAAAAAAATGCTTAGTCAAAAGTAGATAGACCTAGGTAATTATGAAGGGGAATAATAATATATAACAATATTAGAGAGTGAAATTAACTAACTAAACAAAAAAAACAGAACATCGATACATCATGTATATCCTGTATTAATTTCTGAATTACCTGTATATCCTGTATTAATTCCCGAATTACCCTGCTTCTCTCTCCTCTCTCCTCTCTCCCCTACCTTTGCGCTCTCTCCCTCTTTGCACCCACTTTCTCTCTCCCTCGCTCTGGATGCTTCCTTCATTTTTTTCTTTTTTTCTCTTTTTTTTAATTTTTAAAAAGGTTTTCTTTACCCCCTTCATTTTAATTACTTCTAATCTTTTTTTAAAAAATTCAAATTTAAATTTTTACTATTAAAAACATTGATTTTTTTCTGTATATAACATGCTTTGAATTTTCGAAAACGATATATAATTAAATAAAAACGATTATGTGTTCTATATAGAATAAATTCACATTCTATACTATATATTGTTATTCTATATACATAAAAAATGCCACAAATATTAAAAATGATTTCTAACGGTTTATAACTTAAATAGTTGGGTTTGGATATAATATTTAGAGGTTCGGGTATACTATTGAGGGTTTAGGGTATAGATTTTAGGATTTAAGGTATATTTTTTTTGGGTTTATGATATAAGGTTTAGTTTCGAGGATATACTATTTTATAATTACATAGTATATTACAAAATATGAATTTGCTTAAAACTAAGTAGCGTTGCCAATTATGATCGCAAATAATATCGAGTATATATTATCATTAATATTTGTATAGTATAGGTTGCTGTTAATAAAAAATAGTTGGAAATAAATATATCTAGGAGCAGTTTCGTCATAGCTAAAAATGGTTACTTAATAGGTTTTGAAAATAATATGGCTATATTCTTAATTCAGGTATCCAATATGGTTATAGACAAATATGATTCTAATCTAGTTATTTTGACAAATATAGAATAGGAACGCATTTGAATGCATTTACTCTTGAATTTTGTAATAAAACTTGTTCTTAGTTAAACTATTCCCAAATAACATTTTTTCATATAAGCATAAGTCGTCAATAAGAAAACTAATGGTGGAAGTGAAAAAAATGGTGGAAGTTCAAAAAAATAGTTGGAATTTTTGTCTTTGAAATAGCTGTTGAAAATTTGAAATGTGCGGTTAATGGTTTAATGGTAAAATTGGTAATGATGTAAAATAGAGGGGGAGTTTACATCAGGGAGTTGAGACCAAAGATGACACCGATGATATTCTTCAAAATAAATATCCTGGGTTTACTCGAGTAATATTTTATTTTTCTTTCGTTTCTTTGAGTTTTTTTGCTTTTTGATTTTCCAGACTTTTGCATCTGATTTATTTCACTTCTTTTACATTTTTTAAAATATAATAGACTAGTGATCGACCAGAATCTATTCTGTCTGGGAATGGTATACACAACAGCGTCGTTTGGGAATGATATTCAAATAGGAGGCAGACTTATTCTGAATCGTGTCTTCTATGCCCCTCATTTGTCCATTACTTTGATTTCAGTTGCTTAGTTGTTGAAATATATTGCTGGGTTTGTGCTGTTTACAAGAAAGTTTTGTGTCATACAAGACCTCAATTCGAGGACTTTGATTGGTGCGGGTAATGAACAAGATGGTGTTTATCATTACAAGGGCGTTGTTGCTGCTCATTCTGGTCGTAGGGGCAGCTTGAACACAAGAGAGTTGTGGCATCGTCGTCTAGGGCATCCGTCATCAGCGGTACTTTCTGTTTTATCTCATGTTGGTTCATTTTCTACGAGTTCAGAAAGTTCTGAAAAAGTTTGTGGCATTTGTGTACGAGCTAAGCACACTTGAAATAAGTTTTCCGATTCAATTAACAAAGCTGATGCTTCTTTTGATTTGATACACTGCGATCTTTGGGGTCCATATCGTGAACTGTCGTTAAGTGGGGCTCGCTATTTTCTGACTACTGTCGATGACCATTCAAGAGCAGTGTGGAAAATTATGTTGCTTGAGAAAAAGAAGCACCAAACGCTCTGAAAACATTTGTTTCTTTTGAGGAAAGACAGTTTCGCAAGCGTATTCGTACCATAAGGAGTGACAATGGATCAGAGTTCATTTGTCTTAAGCAATTTTTTGCCAATAATGGGATTTTTCATCATACTTCTTGTGTCGAGACTCCACAGCAGAATGGCCGGGTGGAACGCAAGCATCGTCACATTCTAAATGTGGCACGTGCTCTGTTATTTCAAGCGAGTTTGCCTACTCGTTTTTGGGGAGAAAGTGTCTTAACAACCACATATTTGATTAATCATACACCATCGAAATTGTTGGGGAACAAGACTCCATACGAGATTTTGTTTAACAAGGTGCCCACTTATGATCATTTACGGATGTTTGGTACGTTGTGCTACGCTCGTCGTCTATCTCGTAATTCAAACAAATTCACCAAGAGGAGTGTTCGATGCTTATTCGTTGGATATCCAGTGGGGAAGAAATCTTGGTTGATGTATGATTTGGAGACAGAAAATACGTTTGCCTCCAGAGATGTTATTTTTCACGAGCATATCTATTCGTTTGCGACAGAAACAGAGTCTCTAGATACTCCACCTGCATCTCTCTCGAACAATACGCATCATGCTGTCTTTGATGAAGAAGGATTACAAGGAGAATTATCGACATGGGGAGCTCATGTTCTCGAAACTGACACAGCTTTGGCGGACAGTAACGAGCCGGTCTCTCCAGATCATGTCCCAGTGTCGTTACCACTAGATGAACTTGGGCGTGGAAAAAAGACAAAAACGAAATCAGTTTTGTTGCAACCGCATCATGTGTACGCTACACTAGCTGGAGTAGTTGCTGAGAGTGTCTCAAAGGGTGGTACTTCAGGAGACTCGAAGCTGTGTAATTACCCTTTAACTGATTTTTTATCCAGTCATCGTCTCTCCTCCGCACAACAGGTTTATTCTGCGGCAATTACGTCAGTTACTGAATCGCGTTCTTACAAAGAAGCGTTTAAACACCGTGTCTGGTGTAACGCAGTTGCAGGCGAGGTTGGAGCTCTTGAGGACACTAATACTTGGACAATAATGACTCTACCTCTGAGAAAGCATGCGATTGGATGTCAGTGGGTGTTTAAAATCAAATTTAACTCAGATGGGAGTATTGAGAGGCATAAAGCTCGTTTGGTGGCATTGGAAAATCGTCAACAAGAGGGCATTGATTACAAAGAAACATTTGCTCCGGTGATTAAGATGACGACGGTCCATATTTTGCTTGGTGTCTCTGCGTCAAAAGGTTGGGAATTATACCAAATGGATGTACACAATGCTTTCCTTCACAGGGACTTGGAAGAAGAAGTTTATATGCAGCTGCCTCCCGATTTTACTTCTACAAAACCGAATCAAGTGTGCAAATTGAACAAATCCCTCTATGGATTGAGACAAGCCCCACGTTGTTGGTTCTCAAAACTCTCAACGGCACTTCTTGGTTTCGGTTTTCGGCAGAACAAGTCTGACTATTCATAGTTTACGTTGACTAAAGAATCCTCCACTATCTATGTGCTCGTCTATGTTGACGATCTGATAATTGGAGGTAATGATTCATCTCTTATCTCTCAGTTTAAAGAATATCTTCATCGATGCTTTCATTTGAAGGATTTGGGAGTGTTGAAATATTTCTTGGGCATTGAAGTCTTAAGAGGAAAGGATGGAACTTACTTGTCTGAACGCAAATATGTGCTGGACATAGTAACTGAATGTGGACTTCTTGGTGCAAAGCCAGCCGATACACCAATCGAACAGAATCACAACATTGCTCGTCCTGATGGACAATACTTTGATGATCCAACCAAATATCAAAGGTTAGTGGGACGTCTGGTCTATTTAAGCGTGACTAGACCTGAGTTGAGCTATGGTATTCATATTCTTGCCCAGTTTCTTGAACATCCGAGACAGAAGCACTGGGACGCAGCTTTGCGGGTGGTTCGTTTCTTGAAAGGTTCACAAGGACAAGGTATATTGTTGAGCTCAAACAATGATCTCAACCTCTCTGCTCATTGTGATTCAGACTGGGCGGCATGTCCTCTTACACGCAGATCTCTCTCGGGCTATGTTGTGATGTTGGGGAATTCTCTCATCTCTTGGAAGACTAAGAAACAGAAGACTGTCTAGATCATCAGCGGAGGCCGAGTATCGCTCTATGGCTCTTGCGTTTTGTGAGCTTAAGTAGACAAAAGCAATTCTTCAAAGTCTCGGCGTCTCTCACCCTTCATCAATGTCACTGTTTTGCGACAACAAAGCTGCACTTCATATTGCAGCAAACCCGGTTTTTCATGAACGGACAAAGCATATTGAGGTTGACTGTCACTTCGTCCGTGACGGAGTACAAGATGGTACAATCGTCACTCATCACATCAAGACCACTGAGTAAATGGCGGACTTACTCACCAAAGCAATTGGGTCTAGACAATTCCGTTATTTACTGTGCAAGATGGGCGTTCAGGATCTTCACGCGCCATCTTGATGGGGAGTATTAGCGAGATTATAGAAATATCACAATATCTACATTTCCATATATATGAAGATGTAGTACGTGATGCTCACTCTCTGATTTGTAGGGACTCACAGATCATAAAGATCTCATTAGAGTTGTATATAAGCCATGTAATGTCTGAAGGAAATACACAATTGATTCCTCCATTTTGGTAAATTGGAACGAAGCAATTTGTGAAGGGGCGACTGAGAAAACAAAGAAGATGAGTCGATGTCATCTTTGATAGTGAGCATATTGGTTGATTTTGAGTTTGATTGTGGGCATAGTCGTTGATTTCGTATTCTAGGCAAAATGTCAATTTCATGTTTGTTGTAAATTTTATAGTATCACTACTTTGACAATCAAGTGGTTTGGGTTGCAATTGTTATTATGTAGTGATACTATAAAAATTAATTTGTATTATGGAGCAGTAATAGAGCAGAAGGAGAATAATTTCACTTAAAAGGGAGGATCTGTGAAAGTTGATATAGAGATCGACCCTGATTGCATGACTTGGTCGATGTTTGATGCATTTTGTGAAGACAATTGACTTGGCGATGGTTTAGTGGAACAAGTATGGTACAAGCTCCCACAAGAGGATATGAGTTTACTAAGGCCAATTTTTTAGCTCAGTTCAGATGCAGAGATTACTAAGATGTGTAATTAAGCGATCACGGTATGTGAAGTTGATGTCTTCATTGAGCAACGCGTGTCTCTGATGTAAGACTCGGAGGGTGAGTCTTAAGGCAGGCGGAAGATGGGATCTAGAGGCTGGCTTTCACGCTCTCTCTTCTAGATCAATGGATGGTGATGGTAGAACAAAAGCTTGAATCCACAAGTCTTTGAGCCGAACGATGTCAAACAAGCTGGCTTTCACGCTCTCTCTTGTTGGACGGTTTAATGGGGAAGTGAGGGTGGATCGAATGGCACCACAGAGGGATGAAAGATCTATGANTACCAGATGATGTAAGACTCGGAGGGTGAGTCTTAAGGCAGGCGGAAGATGGGATCTAGAGGCTGGCTTTCACGCTCTCTCTTCTAGATCAATGGATGGTGATGGTAGAACAAAAGCTTGAATCCACAAGTCTTTGAGCCGAACGATGTCAAACAAGCTGGCTTTCACGCTCTCTCTTGTTGGACGGTTTAATGGGGAAGTGAGGGTGGATCGAATGGCACCACAGAGGGATGAAAGATCTATGATACTGCACGGATACTCAGCCTTGGTGAATCACACACGCAAAGGCAAAAGTAAAGAAAGAACAAGCGGCGGCTTGAGCTTAGGTTGAACTGCGTTATTTTATTGATAATGTAGGGTAACCAAAAATACAACGCTGCAGGGGAGCTTTATAAACAGCTCGTCAGCTAGCCTTAAGGCCGAAAACATAAAGCAAAACGACAATACATGAAAAACTAAAAGAAACAAAACGCAAAAAGGCAAAAATACATGAAAATGGAAAGTTCTCTTAAACTAAAAAGAAAATAAAACTAAGCCTATTCTGCGTGGCCTTCTTCTGGGGCTCGAACCTTGGTCTCTTGGATGGGCTAAGAACCGCTGAGACAAGTCAGATTAGTTGTACAAATTGTATAAATTGAGTATACCTGGTTTTGGCGCGCGATGGCTGGAAATGCTTTCTTGGCGGTCATGTCCGGTCCTTGGCCGTTCCATGCTGGCTTCTTGATGATTCCATCTTCTTGATGTCCAGTGAAGTCGAGATGATAGAAGTCTTCAAGTGTCTTCCCGTGGTTAGCTCCCAAAACGTCTTCTTGCTCCATTTGCTCTCTCTCGGCTTCAAGACTTGTATCCGCGGCATCTTGAGGCTCATGTGTGATCTCCGTGAGATTCTTGTTGTCCTGGACTCCATTTCCTGCCAAATAATCATACATACCTTGGTGTGTACGAGGCTGGTCGTCTTTGAGGCTCAGCTTTGCGAAATCCTCCAATATGTCCATTTCGGATGCGTTGGAGCTATCTTTGAGGTCAGCTTGTGGTGGTGGATTTTTGAACGTATCTCCCATCTCCATTGTGCTAAGGAGGGTCTCCACAGCTACATTGAATCCTTCTCTAAGTCTCCTGGTCTTGGACCGTGTCATTGGTGAGGATTTGACCGTCGGTATAAGCTCGTTGGTCTCGGCTACGGCGATGTCCTCATCATTCCCTCTCTCTTCAGAAGGTTTTGCCCTCAAAACTGTTTCATCTGCATCATAAGGAGATAAATCAGTAACATTAAAGCTATGAGAAATGTTAAACTCACCTGGCAGCTCCAAGCGGTATGCATTGTCATTGATCTTCTCTAGCACTTTGAATGGGCCGTCTCCTCTCGGTGCAAGCTTGGAACTTCTTTGGCGTGGAAACCTTTCGGGTCTCATGTGTAACCAGACCCATTCTCCTGGTTCGAATGTCAATGCCTTGCGTCCCTTATCAGCTTGCTTCTTGTATCCCTCGGTTTTCTTTAAGATATTCTCCCTTACTTTCTCATGGAGTTTCTTTACAAACTCTCCTTTCCTGAGGCCATCTAAGTTAACTTGCTCAACTAGGGGAATTGGCGAGAGATCAAGAGGGGTTAGTGGATTAAAGCCATATACTACTTCAAATGGTGACATCTTAGTAGCAGAATGAGTGGCATGATTATAAGCAAATTCAATGAACGGCAAACAATCTAACCAAGTTTTTAGATTTCTACCAAGTGTAACTCTAAGTAAGGCAGAGAGTGTACGGTTTACCACTTCAGTTTGTCCATCCGTTTGTGGATGACAAGTTGTAGAGAACAGAAGCTTAGTACCAAGATTTCTCCACAAGGTTCTCCAAAAGTGGCTTAGGAACTTAGTGTCTCGGTCAGAGACAATGGTCCTCGGTATTCCATGCAAGCGTACCACCTCTTTAAAGAACAGATCGGCTGTTTGCGTGGCATCATTGGTTTTGTCACATGGTATGAAGTGTGCCATCTTCGAAAAACGATCCACAACAACAAAGATAGAATCCTTGTGTCTGATCTTAGGCAAACCTAGCACGAAATCCATAGAAATATCCACCCATGGTGCGTTAGGAATAGGTAAAGGTAGATAGAGACCATGAGGATGTAACCTGGATTTAGCTTTGTGGCAGGTGACACATCTAGAGCAGTGTCTCTCCACATCTTTCTTAAGGTGCGGCCAATAGAAGTGATCAAATACCACTGCCAGTGTCTTGTCCACGCCGAAGTGTCCCATAAGACCTCCACCGTGTGCCTCCTTAAGAATCAAATCCCTCATCGAGCTTTGAGGTATACATAGGCGCTTGTCTTTGAAAAGGAACCCGTCATGTAGGTAGAATGAACTGAAAGTTCCTTTACCGCATGATTGATAGGCCTCTCCTAGCTCTGGATCATCTTTGTATAGCACCTTTAGATGCTCAAAACCGAGCACCTTGGCCTCCATGGTGGAGATCAACGCATGTCTCCTTGAAAGCGCATCGGCCACCACGTTTTCCTTCCCTTTCTTGTACTTGATTACATACGGAAAAGTCTCTATAAACTCCAACCACTTAGCATGTCTCCTCTTGAGTGAAGTCTGGCCTCTCAAATGCTTAAGAGTCTCGTGATCTGTATGAATGATGAACTCCTTGGACAGCAAGTAATGCTGCCATGTCTCTAAGGCCCGGACTAATGCATAGAGTTCTTTGTCGTAGGTAGGATAATTTAGCGTAGCTCCACTAAGCTTTTCACTAAAGAACGCCACTGGCCTCTTCTTCTGATGTAGCACAGCTCCAATCCCTAAGCCGGACGCGTCACACTCTATCTCGAACATCTCATCAAAGTCCGGTAAAGCTAGCACCGGGGCTTGTGTGAGTCTCTCCTTCAAGGCATTGAAGGCTGTCTCTTGAGCTGATCACCATGAGAATGGTGTGTTCTTCTTGATCACGGCCGTGAGTGGTGCAGCTACTGTGCTGAAGTCCTTCACAAAACGTCTATAAAAACTTGCCAAACCGTGAAAGCTTCTTACATGGCCGATTGTAGTCGGTGTTGGCCATTCTCTGATTGCTTTGATCTTCTCCTCATCTACTTGTAGTCCCTGTTCACTTACTACAAAGTCTAAGAACACAAGTTGATTAGTACAGAAGGTGCACTTCTTAAGGTTAGCATAAAGGCCTTCCTTGCGAAGTGATTTAAGCACTAGTTCGAGATGCTTGAGATGATCAGTGAAGTTCTTGCTATAAATAAGTATATCATCAAAGTAAACAACTACAAATTTACTTATATATGCACGCAGAACCTGGTTCATTGATATACTCATATATTTCACATATTTAGCAAGCATTTAGAATAGATTTTCATGCATTCATCATTCATAATAGGCTAGTTATCATCATTTATCTCATTTTAAGTCTTAGAACATTTTTTGCATTAGCATTTGCATAGTTTCTTGCATATTTGCATGTTTTTCAGGCTGTTTAGGATACTTTGGGCTGAGATGAATGCTGGGCATTGACAAGAAGACCAAAGAAAAGCATAGGAGTTGGCGGAAATCAAAGGGGAAACTTGGACAAAAGAGAAAGTTAGCAGAT
>JAHZTW010000138.1:58905-114219 GCA_020283515.1 Alliaria petiolata | reverse complement strand
GATTAAAGAGATCTCTAAGGAGAATCTCTAGACCTTAAAACTCCCAAATCCAAGAAGAGATTTAGAATGAAGTACAAGAAAACACCCAAAATCTAGTTTTCAACCCCCTTAAATCATCCCAACCCCAAACCTTGGTGGATCACTCACAACTCATGTTCATACCTCTCTTAAACATAAGTTTAGAGCTGATGAACATAAGCGGTTTTTTTAATGAAGAAAGATTTTTTATTAAATACTTGTGGAAGATAATAAAATACTTTTAATAAGAAATATATATATAATAAAAATAAGAGTTTTTAGGAAACTAAATAAGAAGAACTATAGAACTCAAGAACACTTCAAGAACAAAAGAAAAGCTTACAAGAATATAAAGAAGGCTTTGAAAGAGAGAATATAAGACTTGATTAATAACTTGAATGAAAAACTGAATGATTATTACAAGCACACACACACTCCTTATATAGAGTTTTAAACATGGCTCTTGGCCTTAAAAGAGGGGTCAAGGGGCAAGAGACAAGGGGCAAGGGACAAGGGGCAAGGGACAAGGGACCTCTCTAATCCCACTTTTACTAAAGCATAAACACTTTTTTTTTGAGCACTTTGCAAGTGGTATCTTTTGGTTCAGGCTCATGGATTGATCGATCTGTATCTTTTGAACTACTGCACTGTTTGACTTGAAATCACCACCAAATTAAAGCTAACTCAATTTCCTAAAACTCTCATGAAGATTGCTGAGGCTAGATCACAATAAAAACCCCTTCATCCGAGCTGATCGTTCAGTTAACGAAATTGTTCGCCAAACTTCCAGACGGACATGTTGTTATGTAAATAGCCGTATCTTCTGAACCACTGACCATAATGACTTGAAATAACCTCTGAACGAAAGATAACTCAATTGCTATGAGTTTTATGAAGATTGTAGAGGCTGAATCGGAATGGAAAGTCTTTGTAAAGTCTGATCTTTAAGTCGCTTTAGGTGGCATGGATTTGAATTGGTTGCAACATCTGGTACAGCAAGTCATATGACATCAATTTGCTCTCTGTTTGTTCCTAGCTCATCATCTTATGTTTCCAGCTTCCACATTGTCTCCAAATGCATAGAATAACCTGAAATGATGCATATATACAAAAGAAAATGCAAATGCTAATGCAAATGTTCTAAATCCTATAAATGATCAAATACTATGATTATACTTACCTATAAATGAAATATGGATGAAAATTTATTCTAAATGCATGGTAGATATGCGAAATATATGTGTATATCAATCGTCTATGAAAATAATCACAAACTCATCCAAGTATCTCGGAACACGCCATTCATCAACTTCATGAATGCAGCTGGCGCATTCGTCAAACCAAACGGCATGACCACGAACTCGTAATGACCATACTTTGTCCGAAAGACAGTCTTCCTCACGTCCGGTTCATCTATTGATATCTGATGGTACCCAGAAGCCAAATCAATCTTCGAGAACCAAGTAGCACCCCTGAGCTGATCCAACAACTCGTCTATCCTTGGAAATGGATACTTGTTCTTCACCGTATCACGGTTCAACCCTCGATAGTCGATGCAAAGCCTAAAATTTTCATCTTTCTTCTTTACGAACAGAACAGGTGCGCCCCATTGTGAACTGCTTGGTCTTACAAATCCCTTGTCCAAAATATCAGCCAGTTGCTTCTTCAGTTCAGCCATCTCGGCCGGAGCCATACGGTAAGGTGCCTTAGACACTAGAGCAGTTCCCGGCTCAAGTTCAATCTTGAACGGATCTGAACGAGCTGGTGGCATCCCGGACAAAGCTTGAAAAACGTCATCAAACTCTTGTACCACTGGAATGTCCCCTAACTCCACGTCTGGTCCAACCTCAGCCGTAGATATCGTCGCTATATATGGTTCACACCCTTTCTCTAACATCTTCTCTGCTTGTATTGCCGACACAACCAAGCTACCAAAAGTCGGTCTAACTCCTTGGTAAACTAGAACTCCTCCATCCCTCTCGAACTTCACCCTTCCTTGGTGAAAATCCAAATGTGCTTTGTGCTTACCAAGCCAATCCATTCCGAGGATGACATCGTAAGACTTAACTTCGCAAATCACTAAGTCCGCTGGCATATCGACTTCGCCAATCCAGACTGACACATTTCGAACCGTCCCTAGTGAGAACATCACTTGGCCTCCAGCCGCTCTCACTAGTCCGAATTCTTCTCCGGGTTCCTTTTGGAATCCTCCTTTTCCAATCATTCCTGGGTTAACAAAACAATGACTCGCCCCCGAGTCGAATAGAACATGGGTTTCCACCTCACCCATTAATAAGGTCCCTACATTCAATCCCTAGAATGCTGAGGCACTTATCCAAACACGCAACACACAAAACTCAATAAAACCGTAAGTACTAAAACTTACCGGTGATCGGTCGAGGAGTGGTCGGATCTCCAGTCCCTTCCGCGGTCGTGGTATACACCCTCGGTGTAACGGCCATCCTCTTAGCTGGTGGCGCCAGCACCTCTCCTGCACGCTTAAGCTGATTAGCCGCTTGCCCAGCCGCTCCTGTCTTTGGACAATCACGCTTGTAGTGTCCCGGCTCTCCACAGCCGAAGCACACCACACCTGCGCTTCCTCCGTCCGACACTCTCACCATCCTCGTCTCTGGCTCAGGACACTCCGCGATCTTGTGGTCCGGACTACCACAACGAAAGCACGAGCCAAACGTACGCTTACACACGCCCATATGCATCTTGCCGCAAGTACCACACACGCTGCGGTTTCCACTTGACTTGGCTGGAACATTCTTTCCAAACTTGCGGTTCTGTCCCCCGGACGCTTGACCACTCTTGGCCGCTACCACCACCGTTCCAGCCTTAGACAAAGCTTCCTCTGCCTGTCCAGACTCCAGCAACGCTGCTTTCTCAACCAGCTCCGTGACCGTTGCAAAGTCACGCACCAAACACCCGTTACGCAGCTCGACCCTTAGTCCACTCATGAACCTTCGGATCAGCTTCTCCTCGGTATCATGGTCACGTCCCACATACTTGCGTAACTGGTTAAACTCAGTCTCGTACTGTCGAACCGTCTTGGTCTCTTGGCGCAAGTACAAGAACTCGGCCTCCAACTGATTGTATGCCTCCTGCGGAAAGTACTTGTTTTGGAACATAGCTGTGAACGTCTGGTACGAACAGTTAGGGTTCACCAAACGCCCTGTGATCCCTTTCCACCATGTATGTGCAGTACCATCCAGGTAATGCACGGTTATGTCCCTCTTGTACTCTTCCGGACATCGGATAGACTCTAAGTTCCTCTCAAGCCTCATCCTCTATTCGTCGGCCTCAATATGCGCATTTCCTCCCGCGAAGAACTTGGTTTCCAACCTCGCCATATGATCCAACACTTTGAGGTAAGACGTAATTACCACTGCCTGACCCGCTTCCTCAACCACCACGTTCCCAACGTCTGGCACAACCACTGGTGGTGCCACGGCCGGTACCACTCCTGGTACAGGCGCAGCCACTGGCAAACGCTCTAACACCTGAGCTAGCAGTCTCAGCACAGCCTCTAGCCTGTCTGGAACAGCTCCCGCAGCATTCCCAGCCACGTTCTCAGCTCCACCCGCAGCTGCATTCGCAGCAGCCGCGTCCGCAGCAGCAGCAGCCTCGTCCGCAGCAGAAGCAGCCGCAGCATTCGCAGCCGCAGCAGCAGCAGCCTCAGCCGCCACAGCAGCCTCGATCTCATGCTGGTTCCCAACCGCATTCTCAGATCTAGAACTCTTCGAGTTCGCAGCACCATTCAACCTTGCAGCCCTAGTCCTCCTCGGAGCCATCTGCACGACAAAACAATTATCGGTTAGCCCGTAGCTAACCGCAACCAAGAGTTCCCAACTCAAACTACAACAAACCGCGAGACTTGGCAGTGAAAGGTGGATTTATCTAACCCCAACTATGCTAATGAACTGTCCTAGAATCGACCAGGCTCTGATACCAAACTGAGGCGACCCGACCCGGTAATCATACCGCGGCCAGACCGTCCTAAACAACCTACGACCAACTTACACACTTATGCAGAATTTCAAACTTTCTCATTAAACTTAACAACAATTCGATTCTCAAAGACATTCATTCTCATTGCATAATTAGTTCAAATTCCAAAGTACAAACGAGGTTCATAAAATAAATCATAAACTCACTTAGCCAAATTCGATTAAGTTATCAATAATACCAAAGCCAATAACCAGAACAATGCTTAAACGATAAAACCCCAAAACCCAATCCTAAATCCACTCCTTTCTTCATTGCCTTCAAGTCCGCCTTCAGAACTCACGGTCATGGACAACATCTTTACCTACACACTCAACACATAAGAGAGGCATAAGCATTACCATAAATGCTTAGTGAATACGGTCATCCCGTAACACCTTAGCCAGCAACTAATCACGCATTCATGCTAATAATTCTAACATGATATCAACACACTTAGCAAGCAAGCAATCAAACACACGCAAGATCATCTAACCTAACTCCGACCATCTAGTCTTACGGACTCGGTTCCACACTAGCGTGAATAACACATCACCTAAGCAAAAGAAACAATCCTACTTCGATCACGAGCTAGCTAGACATATCACATAATCTCACGGTCACCAAACCGCATCATAATCACATAAACATTGACCTTGCTAAGCATAAAACCCTACTTACACAAGCGATCAATACACATATCAAAATCCCTAGCAATCTTTCAATCCCTAGAAGCTAGCTACAGTCACGCACTCACCTTAGACAATCAAACGAACGGTTTGGTCGAATGAAACTCGGTGATAACTCGAACAAAAACGAAGATAGTCGGACACAAACGTGCTCCCTCGGCTATCGCTACGACTCGTACCGCGAGATCCAATCTCCTCTCGGCTAACTCACGATCTAAACACTTTTCCTCGAACCAAACTCTGAATCCCCTCGGAAACAGACCAAAACAAACGGATTAGTCGAACGACTCTCGACAAATTCACCGCACAAACGAAGATATCCGAGCACTTACCGAAACTATCGGCCGGAAACAAGCGCTCTTGACTATATCCCGATCCAATCCGAAAACCTTCGGATAACTCGATCCTTCCTCGGCAAATCGCCTATCCTTAATCGAATCTCTCGACCAAAACTCGCAGAACTCGCACGGAAAACTCGATCTCTCGATGATCTCTCAATTCTCTCGGGAAAAATCTCTCCCCTCTCGAATAATGCACGGCCGCTCGAGATAAAACGCATAAAACTCCTTATATCCGCGAAACCCTAGAGATAAACCGCCTAACTATGCGTGTTTTCCCTTTTGTCTCGGTTAGAATCGGTTCGTTTTAACTTTCTCTCGGCTAACCGACCAAACTTTCCTTTTCTCTCGGCATTTTCCCAAACCGCTCGACCAACACGCGAGAAATCCTATTCCAACTAGGAAAACTCTAACTTTTCTTCGGCCAAACTCAAAGCCCACGGGCCTAGCCCTTTTTCTCTCAACACTTAGTCGTTATTTCCACAATTTCACATTTTCTCTCGGACTTAGCCATTTTCTCTCGACTATAGTCAATGTACCGTCCATATCTCACGTACATAGTCACAAAACCGACGACTATTCACAGACACGGTCGAACATCACTCGACTCAGTACATACTTAAATCGACCATCCCATGACCCACTCGACCGTAATTACAATTCCTGGTCACGGATGCTACAGTACCCACTTCGAAGATCTATTTTCGTAAACACCCTTGATCCGCTCAACTCATCAAGCATGTCTTCCAATCGAGGAATAGGAAATCGATACTGGATTGTTATCTTGTTGATGGCCCTAGAATCAACACACATTCGCCACTGGTTACCCTTCTTTGGAACGAGAAGAACCGGTACGGCACAAGGACTCATGCTCTCACGGATTAACCCTTTCCTTAACAAATCTTCAATCTGTTCCCTTACAATTTCGTTCTCCTTAGGACTCATTCGATAGTGGGGAAGGTTTGGTAAACTAGAACCCGGAATTAAGTCAATTTGATGCTGAATATCACGCATAGGAGGTAGATCATTAGGTAGCTCATCTGCAGTCAACTCCTTGAAGTCTTCTAGAATCTCTAACACTTCCCGTGGAGTTGTAGTTTCTTCCGTTACAGCACTCATCAGCCCTTTGACCACCACTGGATAGAAACACTTTGTCTCTTTAACAGCTTCGTCAAGCTCTTTGTCGCTCTGCGTCATGATCAAGAAACTTGACTTCTTTTCCTTCGCTTTGTTACCAAAATCCTTAACAGGAGCCATTGCAATCTTATGAGTCCCCCATGTAAACATTATCACATTGTCACGCCCTCGGTATGTGATGTCGTTATCATACTGCCATGGCCGCCCAAGGAGAATATGACAAACATCCATGTCCAGAACATCACAGATTATCTCCTCTTTGTAGTATTTACCTATCGATAAAGGAACTTTGCAATTCTCACTAACCCCTACTTTAGATCCTTTCTTTACCCAACCAAGACCATACGGCTTCTCATGTTGAGTCGTGGGTAGTTTCAAATACTTCACCAGCTTTTGAGAAACTAAATTCTCAGAACTCCCATTGTCAACAATCATATTGCACACCTTGTTCTGAATAGAACAATGCGTTCTAAACAGATTCTTGCGTTGTCCCTCTTCTTTAGATGATAGCAATAGTCGTTGGAGAACAATGTTTATTCTGTCTTCAGATTCCTCTTCCGCAAACTCAACCCCCTCGTACTCCTCGTTCTCTGCGTAGTCGTCATCCTCTTCTTCTAGTAATGCGACTATCTTTCGACTGGGACAGACATTCGACCTGTGACCTGTTCCTTGACAACGGAAACACTTGTCGAGGGTTGGCCTAGCATAAGGATTGTTCTGTTTTGGAGCCGGTGCTTTGTCCTTTTGAACGTTGTTGTTGGAACTACTAGTTCCTTTGTTGCTAGTGCTCGGGTCCCTGTTGGCTATGCTTTTGCCTTTCTCTCCAACTGGTTCGAAACTGTTCTGAACCGAGGGTTTTCTGAAGGTCGAGAACCCCCTAGATGATTTCTCCATCAATTCTGCTTTCAAAGCTAGACTTGAAGCTTCCTGCACCGTCCAAACAGTCTGTAACCCTATTTTTTCTTGAAGAGAACCCTTTAAACCACTGATGTATCTAGCCACCTTCTGATTCTCTGTTTCTTTCAGGTTATTTCGTTCAGAGAAACGTAAGAACTCAGCCGTATATTCTGTCACTGTTCTGTTTTCTTGAACACAATCAATGTACATCTTGTAGAGAATCTGCTCGTAGTCTTCTGGTAAGAAATGCTCCATCATCATTTGTTTCATTCGACGCCACGTTCTAACGGGACCCTTCCTCTGTCTTTGTCTTTGAAGGACTAGTTTGTCCCACCATACATAAGCAGTCTTTTTTAACCGGATCGCTACCATCTTGACCTGCTTGTTCTCTGGAACACCCATGACATCGAAGAATCGATTAACATCAATTTGCCAGTCGAGAAATTCCTCTACTCCCATAGTCCCATAAAACAATGGAATATCTGCCTTTACTCGGTAATCATGATTGTTTTGATTTCCTTGCTCTTCAACTTCTTCTTCTGAGTCCTCCTCCGAGATGGAGTTGTTAATAACTACACGGTTGTTCCTGCCTAGTTGTCGATTTTTTCCACCGTGTTGTCGATTGTTCCCACTTTGCTGAACCCGGACTGGTTCCTCCACGGCCGGATTGTTTCTGCCATGTTGAATCGGATTTGGTCCCCTTTGTGCTCCTCCTACTTGTACCGCGTTAGCAATCTGTTGGGGTAAAGCCGCAATCTGATTAGTTAACGCTGCCACCAGATTTGCCAATTGAGTAGTTGAGGCATTGAGGTTTGTGGTTGATTCGTTTAAACTCGCTGCGACACCCATAGTTGTTCAAGCTTCGAAAAGAGAAGGAGATTGCCTGCTCTGATACCACTTGACGCAGTCGGAATGCACTTAGTCAACAAGCGTTGGACTTAGAATTGAAAACTCAAGCTCGCAAGCGACAAACTTGAAGAAATATGCTCTGGAATCCACCAGAAAGGTAAAGTTTGAAAACTTGAAGACTTTGATTAATAATAATGATAAAAGTTGTCTCTAGAACATATCACCTAGCGTTCTTTATATAGAGAAAGCCTAGTACTAAAAATAGGTAAATCCTATAAATAAGGAAAACTACTTGAATCCTAATAGTAAAAGGAAAGTCTTAAAAAGGAAATATCTAGAAGGAACTTGTAATGCTAGAATGGCTTAGGTTACGTAACTATCTCCTGCATCAGCATAATGAAACAGTTCTAAATTGCTAATAAACACCCTAGACAATCACTTCCATGAGATAGGAATGTAAATCCCTTGTTTAGTTGGTTGGGGAATTTCATCAAACACCTTGTGGGTGTGAAATTCCCTAAGGCCTAGTTTTAGCATGATCAAGGCTAAACTACCATTTAGAACACTAAACAAGGAGAGAAATGAGAGATCTAATCCTAGGCATCAAGATTAACCTTTAAAACACCCTAGATCTAACCCATCCTTAGATCCTAATGAAACTACTCACTAATCATGGTTAATCCCTTAAATCCTATGAAAGAAATAGAGATAAACATGATTAGAGAGATAGAAGATGAAAGATAAAAAGAGATAAGTACTAATTTAAATAAACGTTAAGAAATGTCTTACAAAATCACTTAGAAACCAAAAGGGAAGGTTTTCTAAGCAAGAACAAGTGATTTAGATGAAGGCAATGAAAAATAAGCTTGGTTTGCTTCACTATTGGATGAAAAAGAAACTTGAACATATAATGAGTGTGTTTGAAGCGAAGAAAGTGGAAGCTTTCCGGCTTTCTGAAAATATATTTAAGGCTCATACCCATAAATAGTGGCGAATTCTAATTTCTTGAAAATATTGGGGATAATGGTTTCTCTATGGCATGAGTAATTTGGTAAGGAGAGTCGATAATTGTGATGTTGCACGATAGAGTTTGGGCAAAATTGTGATGATTTTTGTGTAGTTGCATGATGTATGATGATGAATTCTAGAACATGTTGAGGTTGATAATAAATAAACAATTGCAAGTAGACGACACATAACCGTTTACATTTGCGTTGTTCATTTGCAAGTATGGCGGACAAGAAGCTCCCACAACGAATGTTCAAAAGAGGCCAGGAACCAGTTAATAACAAAGTGAACACGTATTTCCGGCTCAGATACCTCGACGCAGTAGCCAACTCGCTTGAAGAGGATCAACTATTGAAGTTAAAGAATTCACAATTCGGCAAGCTAATCGAGGCGGGAAACAAGACTGCGTCCTCCGCTAGGTTGCTACATTTTCTGCTTTCTAGGCAACTGAGCACTGTAAAGAAGCAAGAGATTTGAGTTTTACTTGGGGTACAACCCATAAGATTTTCTATCATGGAGTTTGCGCTTGCCACAGGTTTAAAATGCTCCCCAATTGCAAACGTTGATCAAGAAGTGGAGGACCCGAACAAGTAAAATTAGGCCTTTTCCTATTTATAGTGAACAGTGGACGACGCGGGTCAACCCGAAACAAACCGGGTATTGACCCGATTTAAGTCTGAAAATCGAACAACGTATCGAGCTTGTTAGGTCGATATGCAGCTCGATACGCTGCTAAAAGTTTCTTCAAAGAGTGTGTCGAGCTTAGTAGCTCGACACAGATGCCCGATACGCCATTCTTCAAACTTCGGATGAGATGTGTATCGACCTTAGCAGTCCGATACGAATGACCGATACGTCGTCTTCAAAACTCTGGGTGGCCTGTGTATCGAGCTTAGTAGCTCGATACAATCGTCCGATATGTGCACTCCGTCTTCCCTGCTAAGCTATATCGACCTTGGTAGGTCGACATCAAGGTCGATACACTTCTAAAACTTGTCTGCTTCATGATTGGCTCCCTTCTCTTTTTTCCTCTCTGTCATCCAACTCTCCAAAGAGGTTTTCCAAGCCTCCAAAGTACCTAATTAAGACTCAATATGCACAATATGCAACACCCTAAGCTAAAACTTGGTAAACTCTAATATGGATGCAATTTGGACTAAAAGTAGCTAAATGAATACATAAATGAATGCAAAGCTATCTAAAATGGATGCTAAAACATGCTAATTTATGAGTATATCACCGCCGTGTGAAGCTGCTGCAAATCGCCGGAGAAGAAGAAGGGCCGAGGGAAGAAGAAGGAGAAGAGAAGAGAGAAGGAGAAGAAACTCTCGGGAAAAGGAGAGAGAAGGGAGAGAGAAAGAAAATAAAATAAAAGAAAAAGAAAAGAAAAATGGAAAAGGGAGAAGGGAAGAGAGAGGAAGAACGTGAGACCGGGGGAAAAAGGCAGAAAAGTTAGTGGAAAGAAACATCACTTTCGGGCAGGAGAGAGACAGTGACCAGAGGATTTCCAGAACGCGCGTGTCACGTCTTTCAGTCCGGTTTTTCCTAAGTTGAGGCGTGATCTGTGGATTTACAAACTATGTTTATGTTATTATTCATGTTTATGGTTGATTCGGGAATAAAATTGTGTGAATGAATTCGTTGTGGTTTTAGGTTGGTAGAAAATTATGTGTTTTATTTAATTAATTGATGAATAAGTTATAAGTGTTAAATGGTGGTGATTGTATTATGAACTAGAATTCATGTTTGGAAATTGTACAACTTAGCGGGATGGGCTAAGTTGTTGTGTGTTGAAGATTATTCCGCGGTGGCGGGAATAGGCAGGTGTTTCGTCTTGTTCTGGCGGTGGCTGGGACGGACGAGAGCTTGTTCCGGCGGTGGCGGGGACAAGTGGGTATTATCATCTTGTTATGGCAGTGGCGGGGACGGATGGTTGCTTTTTCCGGCGGTGGCGGGAATGGGCATGTGTTGTCTTGTTCCGGCGGTGGCGGAAATGGGCATGTGTTGTCTTGTTCTGGCGGTGGCGGGAATGGGCATGTGTTGTCTTGTTCCAGCGGTGGCGGGAAAAGACGGTTGCTTGTTCCGGCGGTGGCGGGAACTGGCAGGTGTTTGTCTATGTGCGTTGCACATGTTGTGGGGTCTTAACTCGGTGGAGCAAAGTGGTGGTTGTTTCGTGGAGTCAGTCGTGCATGTTATATTTCTCGGTTAAGTGTAACCATGGTTGGTTGCGTAGGCGTATTTTGTGGATCGCGTGGGCTGGCGTGATCGTCTCACTGAGTGACTTTGGTTGATCATGCCTCCTTTTATGAATGCATGTGAGTTGGAGGAGTAGCGGTTCAAGTGGTCTTCGGAGGTGGTGTTGCGTTTTCAAGTCTTCGAGCATTTGGGATTTTATTTAATTACTACTTAATATTTTATTATATAAAAGATGTGAGTATTTACTTTGAGTTGTTTTATGACGTTAAGTATTTGAAACTCATTTAATATTTTAATAGAGTTTTATTTATGGATTTTAATTTTGGCGGTTTAAATTTGCGGTTGTTATTGCGGTTATGGTTTTGACAATGAGATGGTGACGCGTGGCATTCTTCTAGGCTGGTTTAGCGAGACGGGTGTGACAATTTTGGTATCAGAGCGGAAGGTGCCACTCCGGTTCTGACCCGGATAGCCGATTTTCGGGAACTGTTCGGTTTTCAAAAAAAAAAAAATATATTTCAAAGACGTTTGAAAAGTTTTTTTTTTTAAGTATGGCGAGGCACCACCACGATAGCTTGAATTGTGTCTTTTTCTGGAGTTTTTATGTTGTTTTGAGGAGCATGGGATCTGATTCGAATGCTGTAAATGCAGAATGCCACCTAAGAGAGGAAACCACAGGGTCGCTAGGAATGTTCGAGAGGAGGCACCGGCTGAGTCGACTGGGAGCATGGCTGGCGGAGGCCAAGAGCAAGTGCCAGCACCAGCAGGTGTAGCGCAAGTAACAGATGCTGCTGCGGTGAATGCAGTTGTGCTGCAGGGTTTTTGGGAGTTGCTTGCCCCGTTGTAGCAACAGATTCATGTACCAGGAGTGGCTGCAGCTCAGCAACAATCTCCAGGGGTTGGTGACCCGCAAGGTCCGAATATGCCTCTACCACCGTTGGGGATACCAGAGCAGGAGCGTTAACGTGTGCGCAAGGAAGAGCGTGAACGTGTGCGTGAGGAGCGTGAGCGTCTGCGCGGGGTAGACCGGATGAATGAGTGCATGTGGGGGCGTGACCCACGTACTACCAAGCGTTGACCATGATGAGAGATTCTGGTACGGAAACGTTCAGTGGAGGTACAAACGCAATTGCCGCAGACAACTGGAGAAAGCTGTTGGAAAAGAATTTCTCGACTACCAGGTGTCCGATGGAATATCGGAGAGAGCTAGCAGTGCAGTATCTGAGGGATGATGCACAAGCATGGTGGGAGGGCGTCGAAGATGAGGCACCCCAGACTACGACATTAGCTGGTTTGATTCCACAAGCGTCCGTGTACACCACATACGGCTCGTCCGGCTCAGGTAGAGCCAACACTGGTGCACTTGTGAGCATTCTTTTCAACTTCAAGAAACACTCCTCACACTCGGCTGTCCACACGAACCCAACATCCTTACCAGTCAAACGCGTCATCGGCTGAGCCTTACTTGCAAAGCCTTTAACAAAACGCCTGTAGTAGCCAACCAATCCTAGGAAACTTCTTATTTCTGTGGCATTTTCAGGTCTTGGCCATTCCGTAATGGACTTGATCTTTTCAGGATCTACGTACACTCCCTTGTCCGAAACAATGTGACCCAAGAACCCAATGTGCCGCTGCCAAAAGCTACACTTGCTCAACTTGGCAAACAACTTCTGCTCACGCAACTTTCCTAGAACAATCCTCAAATGCTTCTCATGCTCTTCCGGATTCTTCGAGTATACTAAGATATCGTCTATGAAAATAATCAAAAACTCATCCAAGTATTCTCGGAACACGCCATTCATCAACTTCATGAATGCAGCTGGCGCATTCGTCAAACCAAACGGCATGACCACGAACTCGTAATGATCATACCTTGTCCGAAAGGCAGTCTTCCTCACGTCTGGTTCATCTATTGGTATCTGATGGTACCCAGAAGCCAAATCAATCTTCGAGAACCAAGTAGCACCCATGAGCTGATCCAACAACTCGTCTATCCTTGGAAATGGATACTTGTTCTTCACCGTATCACGGTTCAACCCTCGATAGTCGATGCAAAGCCTAAAATTTTCATCTTTCTTCTTTACGAACAGAACAGGTGCGCCCCATTGTGAACTGCTTGGTCTTACAAATCTCTTGTCCAAAAGATCAGCCAGTTGCTTCTTCAGTTCAGCCATCTCGGCCGGAGCCATACGGTAAGGTGCCTTAGACACTAGAGCAGTTCCCGGCTCAAGTTCAATCTTGAACGGATCTGAACGAGCTGGTGGCATCCCGGACAAAGCTTGAAAAACGTCATCAAACTCTTGTACCACTGGAATGTCCCCTAACTCCACGTCTGGTCCAACCTCAGCCGTAGATATCGTCGCTATATATGGTTCACACCCTTTCTCTAACATCTTCTCTGCTTGTATTGCCGACACAACCAAGCTACCAAAAGTCGGTCTAACTCCTTGGTAAACTAGAACTCCTCCATCCCTCTCGAACTTCACCCTTCCTTGGTGAAAATCCAAATGTGCTTTGTGCTTACCAAGCCAATCCATTCCGAGGATGACATCGTAAGACTTAACTTTGCAAATCACTAAGTCCGCTGGCATATCGACTTCGCCAATCCAGACTGACACATTTCGAACCGTCCCTAGTGAGAACATCACTTGGCCTCCAGCCGCTCTCACTAGTCCAAATTCTTCTCCGGGTTCTTTTTGGAATCCTCCTTTTCCAATCATATATGGGTTCACAAAGCAATGACTCGCTCCGGAGTCGAATAGAACATGGGTTTCCACCTCACCCATTAATAACGTCCCTACATTCAATCCCTAGAATGCTAAGGCACTTATCCAAACAAGCAACACACGAAACTCAATAAAACCGTAAGTACTAAAACTTACCGGTGATCGGTCGAGGAGTTGTCGGATCTCCAGTCCCTTCCGCGGTCGTGGTATACACCCTCGGTGTAACGGCCGGCCTCTTAGCTGGTGGCGCCAGTACCTCTCCTGCACGCTTAAGCTGATTAGCCGCTTGCCCAGCCGCTCCTGCCTTTGGACATTCACGCTTGTAGTGTCCCGGCTCTCCACAGCCGAAGCACACCACACCCGCGCTTCCTCCGTCCGACACTCTCACCATCCTCGTCTCTGGCTCAGGACACTCCGCGATCTTGTGGTCCGGACTACCACAACGAAAGCACGAGCCAAACGTACGCTTACACACGCCCATATGCATCTTGCCGCAAGTACCACACACGCTGCGGTTTCCACTTGACTTGGCTGGAACATTCTTTCCAAACTTGCGGTTCTGTCCCCCGGACGCTTGACCACTCTTGGCCGCTACCACCACCGTTCCAGCCTTAGACAAAGCTTCCTCTGCCTGTCCAGACTCCAGCAACGCTGCTTTCTCAACCAGCTCTGTGACCGTTGCAAAGTCACGCACCAAACACCCGTTACGCAGCTCGACCCTTAGTCCACTCATGAACCTTCGGATCAGCTTCTCCTCGGTATCATGGTCACGTCCCACATACTTGCGTAACTGGTTAAACTCAGTCTCGTACTGTCGAACCGTCTTGGTCTCTTGGCGCAAGTACAAGAACTCGGCCTCCAACTGATTGTATGCCTCCTGCGGAAAGTACTTGTTTTGGAACATAGCTGTGAACGTCTGGTACGAACAGTTAGGGTTCACCAAACGCCCTGTGATCCCTTTCCACCATGTATGTGCAGTACCATCCAGGTAATGCACGGTTATGTCCCTCTTGTACTCTTCCGGACATCGGATAGACTCTAAGTTCCTCTCAAGCCTCATCCTCTATTCGTCGGCCTCAATATGCGCATTTCCTCCCGCGAAGAACTTGGTTTCCAACCTCGCCATATGATCCAACACTTTGAGGTAAGACGTAATTACCACTGCCTGACCCGCTTCCTCAACCACCACGTTCCCAACGTCTGGCACAACCACTGGTGGTGCCACGGCCGGTACCACTCCTGGTACAGGCGCAGCCACTGGCAAACGCTCTAACACCTGAGCTAGCAGTCTCAGCACAGCCTCTAGCCTGTCTGGAACAGCTCCCGCAGCATTCCCAGCCACGTTCTCAGCTCCACCCGCAGCTGCATTCGCAGCAGCCGCGTCCGCAGCAGCAGCAGCCTCGTCCGCAGCAGAAGCAGCCGCAGCATTCGCAGCCGCAGCAGCAGCAGCCTCAGCCGCCACAGCAGCCTCGATCTCATGCTGGTTCCCAACCGCATTCTCAGATCTAGAACTCTTCGAGTTCGCAGCACCATTCAACCTTGCAGCCCTAGTCCTCCTCGGAGCCATCTGCACGACAAAACAATTATCGGTTAGCCCGTAGCTAACCGCAACCAAGAGTTCCCAACTCAAACTACAACAAACCGCGAGACTTGGCAGTGAAAGGTGGATTTATCTAACCCCAACTATGCTAATGAACTGTCCTAGAATCGACCAGGCTCTGATACCAAACTGAGGCGACCCGACCCGGTAATCATACCGCGGCCAGACCGTCCTAAACAACCTACGACCAACTTACACACTTATGCAGAATTTCAAACTTTCTCATTAAACTTAACAACAATTCGATTCTCAAAGACATTCATTCTCATTGCATAATTAGTTCAAATTCCAAAGTACAAACGAGGTTCATAAAATAAATCATAAACTCACTTAGCCAAATTCGATTAAGTTATCAATAATACCAAAGCCAATAACCAGAACAATGCTTAAACGATAAAACCCCAAAACCCAATCCTAAATCCACTCCTTTCTCAATTGCCTTCAAGTCCGCCTTCAGAACTCACGGTCCTGGACAACATCTTTACCTGCACACTCAACACATAAGAGAGGCATAAGCATTACCATAAATGCTTAGTGAATACGGTCATCCCGTAACACCTTAGCCAGCAACTAATCACGCATTCATGCTAACAATTCTAACATGATATCAACACATTTAGCAAGCAAGCAATCAAACACACGCATGATCATCTAACCTAACTCCGACCGTCTAGTCTTACGGACTCGGTTTCGCACTAGCGTGAATAACACATCACCTAAGTAAAAGAAACGATCCTACCTCGATCACGAGCTAGGTAGACATATCACATAATCTCACGGTCACCAAACCGCATCATAATCACATAAACATTGACCTTGCTAAGCATAAAACCCTACTTACACAAGCGATCAATACACATATCAAAATCCCTAGCAATCTTTCAATCCCTAGAAGCTAGCCACAGTCACGCACTCACCTTAGACAATCAAACGAACGGTTTGGTCGAATGAAACTCGGTGATAACTCGAACAAAAACGAAGATAGTCGGACACAAACGTGCTTCCTCAGTTATCGCTATGACTCGTACCGCGAGATCCAATCTCCTCTCGGCTAACTCACGATCCGAACACTTTTCCTCGAACCAAACTCTGAATCCCCTCGGAAACAGACCAAAACAAACGGATTAGTCGAACGACTCTCGACAAATTCACCGCACAAACGAAGATATCCGAGCACTTACCGAAACTATCGGCCGGAAACAAGCGCTCTTGACTATTTCCCGATCCAATCCGAAAACCTTCGGATAACTCGATCCTTCCTCGGCAAATCGCCTATCCTTAATCGAATCTCTCGATCAAAACTCGCAGAACTCGCACGGAAAACTCGATCTCTCGATGATCTCTCAATTCTCTCGGGAAAAATCTCTCCCCTCTCGAATAATGCACGGCCGCTCGAGATAAAACGCATAAAACTCCTTATATCTGCGAAACCCTAGAGATAAACCGCCTAACTATGCGTGTTTTCCCTTTTGTCTCGGTTAGAATCGGTTCGTTTTAACTTTCTCTCGGCTAACCGACCAAACTTTCCTTTTCTCTCGGCATTTTCCCAAACCGCTCGACCAACACTCGAGAAATCCTATTCCTACTAGGAAAACTCTAACTTTTCTTCGGCCAAACTCAAAGCCCACGGGCCTATCCCTTTTTCTCTCAACACTTAGTCGTTATTTCCACAATTTCACATTTTCTCTCGGACTTAGCCATTTTCTCTCGACTATAGTCATTGTACCGTCCATATCTCACGTACATAGTCACAAAATCGACGACTATTCACAGACACGGTCGAACTTCACTCGACTCAGTACATACTTAAATCGACCATCCCATGACCCACTCGACCGTAATTACAATTCCTGGTCACGGATGCTACAGTACCCACTTCGAAGATCTATTTTCGTAAACACCCTTGATTCGCTCAACTCATCTAGCATGTCTTCCAATCGAGGAATAGGAAATCGATATTGGATTGTTATCTTGTTGATGGCCCTAGAATCAACACACATTCGCCACTGGTTACCCTTCTTTGGAACGAGAAGAACCGGTACGGCACAAGGACTCATGCTCTCTCGGATTAACCCTTTCCTTAACAAATCTTCAATCTGTTCCCTTACAATTTCGTTCTCCTTAGGACTCATTCGATAGTGGGGAAGGTTTGGTAAACTAGAACCCGGAATTAAGTCAATGTGATGCTGAATATCACGCATAGGAGGTAGATCATTAGGTAGCTCATCTGCAGTCAACTCCTTGAAGTCTTCTAGAATCTCTAACACTTCCCGTGGAGTTGTAGTTTCTTCCGTTACAGCACTCATCAGCCCTTTGACCACCACTGGATAGAAACACTTTGTCTCTTTAACAGCTTCGTCAAGCTCTTTGTCGCTCTGCGTCATGATCAAGAAACTTGACTTCTTTTCCTTCGCTTTGTTACCAAAATCCTTAACAGGAGCCATTGCAATCTTATGAGTCCCCCATGTAAACATTATCACATTGTCACGCCCTCGGTATGTGATGTCGTTATCATACTGCCATGGCCGCCCAAGGAGAATATGACAAACATCCATGTCCAGAACATCACAGATTATCTCCTCTTTGTAGTATTTACCTATCGATAAAGGAACTTTGCAAGTCTCGCTAACCCCTACTTTAGATCCTTTCTTTACCCAACCAAGACCATACGGCTTCTCATGTTGAGTCGTGGGTAGTTTCAAATACTCCACCAGCTTTTGAGAAACTAAATTCTCAGAACTCCCATTGTCAAAAATCATATTGCACACCTTGTTCTGAATAAAACAATGCGTTCTAAACAGATTCTTGCGTTGTCCCTCTTCTTTAGATGATAGCAAGAATCGTTGGAGAACAATGCTGATTCTGTCTTCAGATTCCTCTTCCGCAAACTCAACTCCCTCGTACTCCTCGTTCTCTGCGTAGTCGTCATCCTCTTCTTCTAGTAATGCGACTATCTTTCGACTGGGACAGACATTCGACCTGTGACATGTTCCTTAACAACGGAAACACTTGTCGAGGGTTGGCCTAGCATAAGGATTGTTCTGTTTCGGAGCCGGTGCTTTGTCCTTTTGAACGCTGTTGTTGGAACTACTAGTTCCTTTGTTGCTAGTGCTCGGGTCCCTGTCGGCTATGCTTTTGCCTTTCACTCCAACTGGTTCGAAACTGTTCTGAACCGAGGGTTTCCTGAAGGTCGAGAACCCCCGAGATGATTTCTCCATCAATTCTGCTTTCAAAGCTAGACTTGAAGCTTCCTGCACCGTCCAAACAGTCTGTAACCCTATTTTTCCTTGAAGAGAACCCCTTAAACCACTGATGTATCTAGCCACCTTCTGATTCTCTGTTTCATTCAGGTCATTACGTTCAGAGAAACGTAAGAACTCAGCCGTATATTCTGTCACTGTTCTGTTTCCTTGAACACAATCAATGTACATCTTGTAGAGAATCTGCTCGTAGTCTTCTGGTAAGAAACGCTCCATCATCAGTTGTTTCATTCGACGCCACGTTCTAACGGGACCCTTCCTCTGTCTTTGTCTTTGAAGGACTAGTTTGTCCCACCATACAGCAGCAGTCTTTTTTAACCGGATCGCTACCATCTTGACCTGCTTGTTCTCTGGAACACCCATGACATCGAAGAATCGATCAACATCAATTTGCCAGTCGAGAAATTCCTCTACTCCCATAGTCCCATAAAACAATGGAATATCTGCCTTTACTCGGTAATCATGATTGTTTTGATTTCCTTGTTCTTCAACCTCTTCTTCCGAGTCCTCCTCCGAGTTGGAGTTGTTAATAACTACACGGTTGTTCCTGCCTAGTTGTTGATTGTTTCCACCGTGTTGTCGATTGTTCCCCCCTTGTTGAATCCGGGCTGGTTCCTCCACGGCCGGATTGTTTCCGCCATGTTGAATCGGATTTGGTCCCCTTTGTGCTCCTCCTCCTTGTACCGCGTTAGCAATCTGTTGGGGTAAAGCCGCAATCTGATTAGTTAACGCTGCCACCAGATTTGCCAATTGAGTAGTTGAGGCATTGAGGTTTGTGGTTGATTCGTTTAAACCCGCTGCGACACCCTCCAAGTCGGCTCTGATTACTGGTTGATCACCCATAGTTGTTCAAGCTTCGAAAAGAGAAGGAGATTGCCTGCTCTGATACCACTTGACGCAGTCGGAATGCACTTAGTCAACAAGCGTTGGACTTAGAATTGAAAACTCAAGCTCGCAAGCGACAAACTTGAAGAAATATGCTCTGGAATCCACCAGATAGGTAAAGTTCGAAAACTTGAAGACTTTGATTAATAATAATGATAAAAGTTGTCTCTAAAACATATCACCTAGCGTTCTTTATATAGAGAAAGCCTAGTACTTAAAATAGGTAAATCCTAGAAATAAGGAAAACTACTTGAATCCTAATAGTAAAAGGAAAGTCTTAAAAAGGAAATATCTAGAAAGAACTTGTAATGCTAGAATGGCTTAGGTTACGTAACTATCTCCTGCATCAGCATAATGAAACAGTTTTAAATTGCTAATAAACACCCTAGACAATCACTTCCATGAGTTAGGAATGTAAATCCCTTGTTTAGTTGGTTGGGGAATTTCATCAAACACCTTGTGGGTGTGAAATTCCCTAAGGCCTAGTTTTAGCATGATCAAGGGTAAACTAGCATTTAGAACACTAAACAAGGAGGGAAATGAGAGATCTAATCCTAGGCATCAAGATTAACCTTTAAAACACCCTAGATCTAACCCATCCTTAGATCCTAATGAAACTACTCACTAATCATGGTTAATCCCTTAAATCCTATGAAAGAAATAGAGATAAACATGATTAGAGAGATAGAAGATGAAAGATTAAAAGAGATAAGTACTAATTTACATAAACTTTAAGAAATGTCTTACAAAATCACTTAGAAACCAAAAGGGAAGGTTTTCTAAGCAAGAACAAGTGATTTAGATGAAGGCAATGATAAATAAGCTTGGTTTGCTTCACTATTGGATGAAAAAGAAGCTTGAACATATAATGAGTGAGTTTGAGGCGAAGAAAGTGGAAGCTCTCCGGCTTTCTGAAAATATATTTAGGGCTCATACCCATAAATAGTGGCGAATTCTAATTTCTTGAAAATATTGGGGATAATGGTTTCTCTATGGCATGAGTAATTTGGTAAGGAGAGTCGATAATTGTGATGTTGCACGATGGAGTTTGGGCAAAATTGTGATGATTTTTGTGTAGTTGCATGATGTATGATGATGAATTCTAGAACATGTTGAGGTTGATAATAAATAAACAATTGCAAGTAGACGACACATAACCGTTTACATTTGTGTTGTTCATTTGCAAGTATGGCGGACAAGAAGCTCCCACAACGAATGTTCAAAAGAGGCCAGGAACCAGTTAATAACAAAGTGAACACGTATTTCCGGCTCAGATACCTCGACGCAGTAGCCAACTCGCTTGAAGAGGATCAACTATTGAAGTTAAAGAATTCACAATTCGGCAAGCTAATCGAGGCGGGAAACAAGACTGCGTCCTCCGCTAGGTTGCTACATTTTCTGCTTTTTAGGCAACTGAGCACGGTAAAGAAGCAAGATATTTGGGTTTTACTTGGGGTACAACCCATAAGATTTTCTATCATGGAGTTTGCGCTTGCCACAGGTTTAAAATGCTCCCCAATTGCAAACGTTGATCAAGAAGTGGAGGACCCGAACAAGTAAAATTAGGCCTTTTCCTATTTATAGTGAACAGTGGACGACGCGGGTCAACCCGAAACAAACCGGGTATTGACCCGATTTAAGTCTGAAAATCGAACAACGTATCGAGCTTGTTAGGTCGATATGCAGCTCGATACGCTGCTAAAAGTTTCTTCAAAGAGTGTGTCGAGCTTAGTAGCTCGACACAGATGCCCGATACGCCATTCTTCAAACTTCGGATGAGATGTGTATCGACCTTAGCAGTCCGATACGAATGACCGATACGTCGTCTTCAAAACTCTGGGTGGCCTGTGTATCGAGCTTAGTAGCTCGATACAATCGTCCGATATGTGCACTCCGTCTTCCCTGCTAAGCTATATCGACCTTGGTAGGTCGACATCAAGGTCGATACACTTCTAAAACTTGTCTGCTTCATGATTGGCTCCCTTCTCTTTTTTCCTCCTTGTCACCCAACTCTCCAAAGAGGCCCTCCAAGCCTCCAAAGTACCTAATTAAGACTCAATATGCACAATATGTAACATCCTAAGCTAAAACTTGCTAAACTCTAATATGGATGCAATTTGGACTAAAAGTAGCTAAATGAATACATAAATGAATGCAAAGCTATCTAAAATGGATGCTAAAACATGCTAATTTATGAGTATATCACCGCCGTGTGAAGCTGCTGCAAATCGCCGGAGAAGAAGAAGGGCCGAGGGAAGAAGAAGGAGAAGAGAAGAGAGAAGGAGAAGAAACTCTCGTGAAAAGGAGAGAGAAGGGAGAGAGAAAGAAAATAAAATAAAAGAAAAAGAAAAGAAAAATGGAAAAGGGAGAAGGGAAGAGAGAGGAAGAACGTGAGACCGGGGGAAAAAGGCAGAAAAGTTAGTGGAAAGAAACATCACTTTCGGGCAGGAGAGAGACAGTGACCAGAGGATTTCCAGAACGCGCGTGTCACGTCTTTCAGTCCGGTTTTTCCTAAGTTGAGGCGTGATCTGTGGATTTACAAACTATGTTTATGTTATTATTCATGTTTATGGTTGATTCGGGAATAAAATTGTGTGAATGAATTCGTTGTGGTTTTAGGTTGGTAGAAAATTATGTGTTTTATTTAATTAATTGATGAATAAGTTATAAGTGTTAAATGGTGGTGATTGTATTATGAACTAGAATTCATGTTTGGAAATTGTACAACTTAGCGGGATGGGCTAAGTTGTTGTGTGTTGAAGATTATTCCGCGGTGGCGGGAATAGGCAGGTGTTTCGTCTTGTTCTGGCGGTGGCGGGGACGGACGAGAGCTTGTTCCGGCGGTGGCGGGGACAAGTAGGTGTTATCATCTTGTTCTGGCAGTGGCGGGGACGGATGGTTGCTTGTTCCGGCGGTGGCGGGAATGGGCATGTGTTGTCTTGTTCCGGCGGTGGCGGAAATGGGCATGTGTTGTCTTGTTCCGGCGGTGGCGGGAATGGGCATGTGTTGTCTTGTTCCGGCGGTGGCGGAAATGGGCATGTGTTGTCTTGTTCTGGCGGTGGCGGGAATGGGCATGTGTTGTCTTGTTCCAGCGGTGGCGGGAAAAGACGGTTGCTTGTTCCGGCGGTGGCGGGAAAAGACGGTTGCTTGTTCCGGCGGTGGCGGGAACTGGCAGGTGTTTGTCTATGTGCGTTGCACATGTTGTGGGGTCTTAACTCGGTGGAGCAAAGTGGTGGTTGTTTCGTGGAGTCAGTCGTGCATGTTATATTTCTCGGTTAAGTGTAACCATGGTTGGTTGCGTAGGCGTATTTTGTGGATCGCGTGGGCTTGCGTGATCGTCTCACTGAGTGACTTTGGTTGATCATGCCTCCTTTTATGAATGCATGTGAGTTGGAGGAGTAGCGGTTCAAGTGGTCTTCGGAGGTGGTGTTGCGTTTTTAAGTCTTCGAGCATTTGGGATTTTATTTAATTACTACTTAATATTTTATTATATAAAAGATGTGAGTATTTACTTTGAGTTGTTTTATGACGTTAAGTATTTGAAACTCATTTAATATTTTAATAGAGTTTTATTTATGGATTTTAATTTTGGCGGTTTAAATTTGCGGTTGTTATTGCGGTTATGGTTTTGACAATGAGATGGTGACGCGTGGCATTCTTCTCGATTGATTTAGCGAGACGGGTGTGACAATTTTGGTATCAGAGCGGAAGGTGCTACTCCGGTTCTGACCCGGATAGCCGATTTTCGGGAACTGTTCGGTTTTCAAAAAAAATAAAATATATTTTAATTTTTTTTTAAATTTTTTTTTTTTTTAAGTATGGTGAGGCACCACCACGATAGCTTGAATTGTGTCTTTTTCTGGAGTTTTTATGTTGTTTTGAGGAGCATGGGATCTGATTCGAATGTTGTTAATGCATAATGCCACCTAAGAGAGGAAACCACAGGGTCGCTAGGAATGTTCGAGAGGAGGCACCGGCTGAGTCGACTGGGAGCATGGCTGGCGGAGGCCAAGAGCAAGTGCCAGCACCATCAGGTGTAGCGCAAGTAACAGATGCTGCTGCGGTGATTGCAGTTGTGCTGCAGGGTTTTTGGGAGTTGCTTGCCCCGTTGTTGCAACAGATTCTTGTACCAGGAGTGGCTGCAGCTCAGCAACAATCTCCAGGGGTTGGTGACCCGCAAGGTCCGAATATGCCTCTACCACCGTTGGGGATACCAGAGCAGGAGCGTTAACGTGTGCGCTAGGAAGAGCGTGAACGTGTGCGTGAGGAGCGTGAGCGTCTGCGCGGGTTAGACCGGATGAATGAGTGCATGTGGGGGCGTGACCCACGTACTACCAAGCGTTGACCATGATGAGAGATTCTGGTACGGAAACGTTCAGTGGAGGTACAAACGCAATTGCCGCAGACAACTGGAGAAAGCTGTTGGAAAAGAATTTCTCGACTACCAGGTGTCCGATGGAATATCGGAGAGAGCTAGCGGTGCAGTATCTGAGGGATGATGCACAAGCATGGTGGGAGGGCGTCGAAGATGAGGCACCCCAGACTACGACATTAGCTGGTTTGATTTCAGGGATGAGTTCGGGAGAAAGTATTTTCCCCAAGAGGCTGTGGAAAAGATGGAGGGCGCTTTTGCAGATTTGGTTCAAGGGACCAAGACGGTGCGAGAGTACGATCAAGAGTTTCGTCGTTTGAGGAGGTTTGCTGGGAGGAACCTAAGTGAAAGGGATGTGATCGGTAAGTTCCTGAGGGGACTATAGCTGGAGGTGAAGAATCGTTGCAGGGTGCGACCGTTCACTAGCATGAACGACTTGGTGGAGACGGCATATATGATGAAACAAGGACTTGAGGAGGAGTCTAAGCAGGCAAAAACAAGTCAAGCACAAACAGCAAGAGTGGCCGACCCGCATGGACATGTTGTGGATAATGGCTACGCGGGACCAGCACGAGCGGGAGGGGCACTCCATTGTTACAAGTGTGGACGAAATGGGCACTCAAGGTCGAATTGTCCCAGCTTTGCTACCTTTGAAATCGTCTGGTGATGTGTCGAGGGAATGTCCCACCAGGCAGCAGGATAATAGGGATAGAGGAGCGGCGCCGTCACCACCAAAGAGACAAGCAGGGGGACCTCAGGCGTTCACAGCAAACATTGAGGATGACGTTTAACTGATTGCGTGTAAGTCGTTGTTTTACACCGTTTCTTAAATATTTGAAAGTACTTGAAGTGTTGCTGGTGTTCTTGCGAGTCATTTAGAAATTTATTAAATAAATTGTGTGGGGTTGGTCTATCTGGGTGGGGCGTTATGAAATGATCATGGGTATGGTCTGGCGGACACGCCACTAGATTGCATTAGACAGCGGGCGCGCGCAAGGGACTTTTGGAAGGACAACTAAATTCGAGGACGAATTCTTTTTAAGTGGGAGAGAATTATGACATCCCGAGCCCAGAATTTTTAAAATCGAAAGCCCAAAATGCTAAACCGAGGGCCAAATCGTTAAACCGAGCCAAACCAGGAGTGTTCCCGTCACTTAAAAGAGGAAGAAGAAGAAATCATTGGCCGAGGGTTTTGAGATCGCCACACGCACCCAAATCGAATCGGAGATAGAGCTTGAGCTGGTTCCGCCGTCTGAAGGAGCCGCCGTCGTCGTTTCACCGGAGTTCGGAGCCGTTCGCCGTGGGAAGAAGGTGCCGTCTTATCTTGTTCACGGATCTAGTTCGGGTGTGAACAGTAACCATCGATTTGAGGAGGAGCTGCCGTTGCTGTCGCCGGATCTCGTCGCCAGAGACCGCCATGTGAAGCTGCTGCAAATCGCCGGAGAAGAAGAAGGGTCGAGGGAAGAAGAAGGAGAAGAGAAGAGAGAAGGAGAAGAAACTCTCGGGCAAAGGAGAGAGAAGGGAGAGAGAAAGAAAAGAAAATAAATGAAAAAGAAAAGAAAAAGAGAAAAGGGAGAAGGGAAGAGAGAGGAAGAACGTGAGACCGGGGGAAAAAGGCAGAAAAGTTGGTGGAAAGAAACATCACTTTCCAGCAGGAGAGAGACAGTGATCAGAGGATTTCCAGAACGCGCGTGTCACGTCTTTCAGTCCGTTTTTGCTAAGGTGAGGCATGATATGTGGATTTACAAACTACGTTTATGTTATTAATCATGTTTATGGTTGATTCGGAAATAAAATTGTGTGAATGAATTAGTTGTGGTTTTAGGTTGGTTGAAAATTATGTGTTTTATTTAATTAATTTATGAATAAGTTATAAGTGTTAAATGGTGGTGATTGTATTATGAACTAGAATTCATGTTTGAGAATTGTACAACTTAGCAGGGTGAGTTAAGTTGTTGTGTGTTGAAGCTTATTCCGGCGGTGGCAGGAAGAGGCAGGTGTTTCGTCTTGTTCCGGCGGTGGCAGGGACGGACGAGAGCTTGTTCCGGCGGTGGCAGGGACAAGTGGGTGTTACCATCTTGTTATGGCGGTGGCGGGGACGGATGGTTGCTTGTTCCGGCAATGGGCATGTGTTGTCTTGTTCCGGCGGTGGCGGGAATGGGCATGTGTTGTCTTGTTCCGGCGGTGACGGTTGCTTGTTCCGGCGGTGGCGGGAACTGGCAGGTGTTTGTCTATGTGCGTTGCACATGTTGTGGGGTCTTAACTCGGTGGAGCAAAGTGGTGGTTGTTTNGACGGTTGCTTGTTCCGGCGGTGGCGGGAACTGGCAGGTGTTTGTCTATGTGCGTTGCACATGTTGTGGGGTCTTAACTCGGTGGAGCAAAGTGGTGGTTGTTTCGTGGAGTCAGTCATGCATGTTTTATTTCTCGGTTAATTGTAATCATGGTTGGTTGCGTAGGCTTATTTTGTGGATCGCGTGGGCTGGCGTGATCGTCTCACTGAGTGACTTTGGTTGCTCATGCCTCCTTTTATGGATGCAGGTGAGTTGGAGAAGTAGCGGTTCAAGTGATCTTCGGAGGTGGTGTTGCGTTTTCAAGTCTTCGAGCATTTGGGATTTTATTAAAGTACTATTTAACTAGGTGATAACCTCCGCCATGCGCAAAATCTATAAATAATTTTATTAAAGATGATTTTGAAATTGTTTAAAATAAAAATAATTTAATCAGCTTTATATATATGTGAATAATATAATTTAATATTTCAACTTTTTGACATAATATTTTTAATTTGTTTTCAAGTTTAAATATTTATATTATTTGGTTAATTTATATGGTTATATTAACAAATCATATAAACAAAAAAATATTTATAAATATATATATCTATTAAAATCACACATATGGAAGTATTTTTTATTGTAACCTAAATTATATTTTTAATTTGTTATAATTTTTTTATATTGAAATCACACATATCAAAGTCTTTTTTATTGTAAACATATTTTATGCTTAATCAAAAAAAAAAATTGTGTATATCATAAATTGTGTATAAATTATATTTCATTAAATAATATTTTTTAAAACTATAGTTTTATTCATTTTTAAGAAATGTATTTTGTAATATGATGTATATCATAAATCATCACATAATATAAAATTTGATTTTAAATAATTCAAAAATTAAAACATAATTTTTTGGTTATATTAAAAGTAATAAATGGATAAAGGCATATAATGTAATTAGTTTAATCAAAAAAGGAAATTTGTATTAAAATAATGAAAGAATAAGTGTGGTGATGACACATCAGCAAAATGGCACCACTGTAAATATTTCAAAAAATAAGTCTACTCTTTAAAAATGTTTCTCAATTAATATATAGGGGATATTTTATTATTTAAAAGACTTGTGTATTTACTTGGAGTTGTTTTATGACGTTAAGTATTTGAAACTTATTTAATATTTTAATAGTCTTATTTAAGTATTTGAAACTTATTTAATATTTTAATAGTCTTATTTAATATTTTAATAGTCTTATTTGAATCCATTTTGAAAGAAAAACAAGAAAAAGAAACAAAATTGGTCAACAGTAAACATAATAAAAAAAAAGTGGTTAGTTAATAATTTTATCAACTTACTCAAAAAATGACGTAATACCCTCCACGAATGTTACATTATTGAAAAATATTATTTTCTAACTGAGTGTATTTTCAAAAAAGTTTAAGCATTCAGTGAATTAAACAAAATAAAACAAAAATATCTATAGAAGACAATTTGTGAGCCAATTTAACTTTAAAATTTTACGTAAAAAAGATGAATTGTTTTTAGTTAGTAGAGAAAGTTCTTCTTTTTGGTGTAAATCTCTCTGTTGCTAGCTAGACACAATCAAATGGGGATACAACAAGAGTGACTTAAATGCAACGTCACTAAAGTAACAATAAGACGTGGCAGGAAGAGAATTGGTTGGAGCGAATTAGAATCATTTTCTTTTTCCTTTAAGCATCTGCAAAATTAAAGCTTTGTTAAAGCTCAAAGGTAAATAAAGCACTTTTTATCATCCAGAACAACACTTGCTTTCATTTTTATTCGTCCTCTCTTGTATTTACTTTTTGCAACTGTAATTTTACTCTTATCTAGATGAAGTTTAGATCTCTAGAAACTTTCAAAAGCAAAAAAAAAAAGGGATAAATGTCATGCGTATGGCACCAGAAGGTGTGCAAATGTCACATACATTACCAGAGTTTTCGTCACTCACGTGTATTAAGTCATCAGTGTGCATAAAGTTCTCGTATCCATTTGCATACTTAATTCTAAAACATTAAAAAAAATTTAACCAATATACGAAAGTGAAGAAAAGAAATGTTCCATGAACATGAACACTACAAGTCTACAAGTTTCAATATGATACTGAACTTGCATAAGCCTCTTCTCTCTCTTTTATCCTTTCTATAATCAAAAGTTTATATAGACCGGTGCATAGATTGATTAAACTATAATAATAAAGGTTTAATCAATTTCAGAGCTTAGAATTTAGAAATAGATTTACTTGGGAAGTTCATTAATCTGAAAAAGAGAAGACAAAAGTCTTTTAAGTTAGAAATTTAGTTGACCCCAAGGCTGCTTACTTAGTACCAAGTAAACATATATGATCGTGTCATGTCTCCAAGAAACAGGATCCAAAAATCATGTAAAAGTCACCTCTTCAAAAAATCCATATTTTCTAAATTCAAGAAATGTCCACCAACAATGGAAAAAACGATTAATCAATTTATTGGTGACTGTCAGTAATTATAATCATTAGATAGTGCAGAAACAAAAAAAAATAGTACACAATCAGTTATCTAATCCTACCTGCCATTTTTGTGAGAGAACATCAATAGGAGTTCATAATGATAAAAGGAGAATCATTTATCACGTCAAAAATCAATTATTTCCTTAACAATTGTACAAAATATTATTTAAATTGTGATTTAGTTTGTCTTTGATATATCTGTATGCATGTTGCTTTTATGTCCTATAACATAATATTGTTTTGTAAGAAAATGTAAAAAATACATAGTATTTACAACAGAGATTTTTTAAAAAAATAGGTAAAGCTTTAACCTAATATGGGAAGATTCCAGTTGAAGCAGATAATGATTTTACATACATTTAAAAAAAAATCAAGCTAAAATCCATATTATATATATATGTACCTATTACCAATATTTATTAGACTTGGAATGTTTTTCACAAGAGTTAGTTTTATATATGTTTTTCAACGTAATCTTATTTTTTCTATAGTCAATTTGTGGAGTTCATTGTCAAGAAAACTGTTTTTGTATTGACCTACATTATTACGTTAAACATAAATCTCAATCATAAAAACGCAATACAAAACAATATAATATAATAATTCTATGAACTAAAAACACTAAAATCACAACAAAAGTAGTCTAGTCTTTCTAAAGAATAATGATTATTCCTTTGCTTAAACGTCAACGCCACATCGCTGGACAAGCTGGTACTTAACGGCTGCACCGTCACCGGAAAAATGTCCGGCCAGTGTAATGTAAGCGGGACAATTGACGTGGAGGCGGTACCTGCCGGAGATCCACGATCCCACTTTCCATCTTACCCAACCGTCGATCTTGATGTTCAGAAGCACCATCCCCGCCGTTAGATCTTGGCTTAACGCCGGTGAAAAGTACGGCGCTACTGGCACCGATGTTCCGTACAGAAACGGCGACCATACCGTCACATCAAGGTGGCCTTGGTAAGTCGCCGGCAGTAAAGTCGCCAACGTCACCTTTATAACAAAAAGAAATACAAATTATCATATACTAAAATTTAGAAATTATTGAACAACAACAACAACAAAAATGAATCAAAACATGAGTCCTTAGCCAAATTTTCACTCCAAAATAATTAATTAACATCACAAATATTGTGAAATATAACCTTTTCAAACCCACATGCAAAAATCTAGACAATTCTCATGTTGTTTAAAACATATGTTGGGATTGGTCTATTACCAAGATTCGTTGGTCCTTTCGTATAAATATTTTGTATAACATGAATCTTTAGCGTAAGAAAAATATTCATCGGTCATTTCTTATATTTATTTGTATAACATGAATCTTTAGCGTAAAAAAAAAATTGATTCAAAATATATAGATTAGATCCCAAATTAACAATGAAATATAGTTAGACAATTTCCCTTTGAGATCGGGTCTTCACCAAGGTTCGTCGGTCCTTTCGTATATTTTTTTTGTTTGCAACATTTTTACTTAGAAATATATATATATTTTTTGTTGCTAAGGGATATTTTAGTAAGAATGGCACTGAAAAAAGAAACGCTAATCCAAGCCGCTAATAATTCAACAACATACCTGTTGGTTGCGGTAGGAGGCATAAATGTCAAGACGGTCATAGAAGATTCCGATCTTGTCATTAGGATTTCGAGAGGAGAGAGTGACCTGGAGATTGGAGGTGAGGAAATTGGGCTGAGAAACGTTGAACGCGTAAATGGTTGCGTCTTGGAGAACAAAACGCGGCCCGTGCGGGTGAAGAATGGCCCACACCAAGAAAACCACAGAAAGGACAGCTGCGAGAAAACCAAGCACAGCCGCTCCTATACGTTTCCGCGTTTTTTCATCCTCGTCGTGGTGATGCTCACATTCTTTCTCCGTCATTTTGGCGGTTGCGTTTAGCGTTTGGCGGCGGAGAGAGAGAAAGTAGTATGGTGGTTTGAGAGGCAGAGAGAGCTATTTTTTTTTTTATGTATATTTAAAGAAAAAACAGAGAGTTACTCTCTTCTTCTTTTTTCTCACATCAAAAGACAGAGAGTTACGATGGAGTTGAATGGTGGTGATATATATGCAACAACCGGAGCCTTTGCGATGATAAATTAATGTTATATAAATAAAAACGATTATCATTGCAAAAAAGCGTAAGTTTCTTTTTCTGCTCATATAATTTTGTTTTGTCAACCATCATATTATTAATCTGTTTAACCAATAATCTTGAACTTTAATTTGTTCAATTTTTAACTTTATCTTTAAGGCAAACTTTAGAAAGAATATGTTTTATTCGTATCAAATTTTAGCAAACTTAACAAGGTCGTTTTGTTTTGTTTTATTTTGTTGTATTTTTTTTTTGGTAAGCTGGGCAAATTATGGAACAAAGAAACTCAAATTAATCTATAAAACCCACAGAAAATTGGATATTTTTACCATTTAAAGCATTTATAGTGGCAAATAAAAAAGAGATAATTGGGTGAATGGCCAAGACTAGTAGTCAAATGAGCAATTGACAAGAGCCATTTAAGCGTATAAACATGAAAATATTTAACCATCTATATGGTCGACTTTATCTCCATGCGCTCATTTCTTCAAATCAGAATATTTGATATTAAGCCTTTTAGTAAAAAAAAAATATATATATATCTGATATGATTTTAATATTTTTTATTTCTTCTTCTTTGATGAAAGAGAAAACCTGTTACTATCTCTCTCTCTTTCCAATCCATCATCATCGCTATATCCTCCATTCTCCATTCTCGTTCTCCTCTTAACCCTCCTCGACTCCTCCTCTACGCCACCATCTCCAAATCCTTCCACAACCGCAACAAGACACCGCACCAATCCCCTTCCTTCGGCGATCCTCCTCAGTCAGAGACTCCTTACACTCCCCATTCTGTAATGCCACGCGTTTTCCAGACACTGATTTTCCATCCTCTCTACACCGGGTCGGGTCCCTCCGGATCCTAAACCGGTCCAGAAAATCCACACTGCAATTTCCGTTTCCTTTGAGGGTCTCAAATCCGGTCAATCAAAAATCAAATATATTCTAGACTCCTTCGCACAAAGTTCTTTTTGATTTTTTTTTTTCCTTTTTTTCATGTATTAAAGAGATGTCAATGTATATCGATCATATATTTATGTGTATATCGATGGTGATGTTGAAAAACCGTACAAAATTAATGATAATTGAAGTACGATGAACCGATGTAATTTATATTGTTAGACATCTACATATTAAATTTTATAACTAATTCATAGGTCAATATTACATATATAATGATGTATACGTATATATATTATATTGTAGATGTATATATATAATATAAATATAGAGAGGTTACAAAACTAATTCATAGGATAAAATACTATATAAAAATATATACAAACATATCATATCGTGAATGTATATATTTATATACAAATATAGGAGTTGGGTTCAATTTCCCTTCCAATAATATATAAAAATGTATATATACATACAATATATAATGTGGATATATATATATATATAATATGAGTTGTGTTCAATTTCTCGTCTATATATACATAGATATTGTATTGTGGATATTTATATATATACGAAAATATGAGTTGTGTTCAATTTGCAGTATGTTTTCATAAAAATATCATTATAAATATCACCTACATGGCTATTCAACCCAGTTGCATGTTTCTCATCATTCTTATGTCACTTGAAGCGATCAAATCATAGGCCCCTCATTCAATGTTTGCCCCTACCATTAATAGAGTGTTATACGCACATGGTGATAGCAACGAGTGTAATTTTATTGTATCAAATATGTTTGGCTAATATCCTTATGTTGAATCTTTCTAACTAGTTGTGTCATAGTCTATATTTTAATTTTTTCCTGAATTTTCGTCCTGCACCAAACTGTCCCAACAAAAAATCACAATGATTTTTATATTTCGTGGAACTCGATCCATGGTTCATGGTCATTAATGTAGATATATTCACATACAATCTTTTTTTTTATCAAAAAAGTATATTTTAAACATATTTTAAGGGTACATTTACATATACTTATTATACTTTGGGTTCCCATGTATAAGCTGAAAAGGGTATTTTATTTAGTTTCATTAAAAAATAATGAGCTTCTTTTTCAAATTTAGAAACTAAACTGAAAAATTTGAACAAATTTTGTTAAACGTTATCTGAATTTTGTTTTTTAAATTTTTTTTCTTAAGATCGTTTAAACCCATTCTCAAATATTTATCACATATATAATTTGTAGATGAAAGTTGCATCGTGCACTATAAAAGCACTTTGTAGGCGTTAAGAATCTTACTTTCTGCAGCACCGCGGTACATATATAGCAAGTGAATTTGTCAAATAATTCTTTTGCGGTGGTTATTAATTTTTTTTCTTACAAAGTAAAAAAGCGTCGATAGTATCAAAACATATTAAAATGAAAACTCTAATATGTAATATCATACAAAATGCGATAAGCAGATTCAAAACCAAGATAGATTTATGTTCAAATTAGTTTAGTAAAAATAGAAATCTATGATTGGAAAAAGGAATAGCTCATTAGAGCTTTCTTGTGCAATGAAAGTAATTAAAGAAGAAAAAACAAACTTAAGTTTGTCACCAAGGACAAATAGATTATCGATTAATACTTCATAAATATGGAAAAGGAAAGTTGTCTTAGGGCTTGACTGGTTTAAATGCAGCGGTTGAGGTTGTAGTTGCGTGAGTTTGCGTAAGCGGGCGATTGTGGTTAACAGTGTTACTAAACGATTTGTACGACTGACATAGCAGTTAAAAATAGGTGCGTTTGCGGGATACTTATGACTGGTTAACTTGCGGGTACAGTAGCTGTTAAACAATAAATTAAAAATATAAATATATTTTGTAACTATAAAAACATTAAAAAACATATTATTTTTAAAAAATCTATAACATTTTTAATTAAACCTAATTAATTATAAAAATTATAAAAATAGTAAGTGTATAATACATACATTTATTATTATTTTTTTTAGTTTGGATGAAAGTTATGAATTCAATAGAGAAATTTTTTTTGTATGAAGATATTAGATGAAAAGAAATTTAGTTGTTAGATATATATATATATATATATATACATTAGTGATGGATATAAAATTTATCAAAATATTTAGAGTTTATAGATCTTATACATATAAAATTATGAAAGAATTAGTTAAAAAGTGTAAAATTTATTTATTTATTTGTAATTATATATTCAAATTTTATTTTTTTTAAAAAGATTTATTATATATATTTTGATTTAAAAAAAAATATGTGTTTTTTAAATTTTTAATTTTTTTAATTATCCAACCGTAACTGTCCGCAAATGCAAACGCTAGCTTGAAGTAGCTTTTGATTTTGAGGGACAAAAAGCGATTTGAAGAGGTAAAAAGAATTTTACGTGATTATTGCCCAACACCAACAACCGCTACCACCCGCAAAATCTGAGTTTGCGGATGTTAGTGGAAAAACCAATCAAGCTCTCAAAGTTTTTCCATTGATGCCTAAAATAACATATATATATATATATATATATATATATGTGAATCTAAACTTGGTAGAAAATCCTAATTATATGGGCTCTTGTCATGAATTTCATGGGCTTAAATTGTTGGGCTTGTGCCTCTTATACTCCCCTGCAAACTTGGTGTCGCCTAAAAACAAGATGCAAAGTTTGGAAATGCAAATGAAGATGGCTTGACAGAAGCGGAAAAAACCCGGACTTGTTGTGAGACAAAAATGTCAAAAGAACGTAAAACAATTCTCACACTAATGACTACTCTCCATGCTGATTAGAGTGATCTGTCTACTTCATATGAACCTCCATTGCTCCTGCTTCTGTCAAGCCATCATAGTTGTGCTTCCAAACTTGGCACCGTTGCTTTCACCGACGCCAAGTTTACGGGGGAGTGTAAAGAGAAGTCTCTCGCCCAATCCCTATGTGATTCCAACAATCAAGCAAGTGTTAAGAGAAGGCCCATGTGTTTAGGGTTTGCTCTCTAGTGGTTTCCTATAATTATGTGTTTTATGTTCGTGAGGATTGTAACTCGCCCTGGGCATTTAAACCGAAACCGAGGAACCGGACCCGGACCGACCCAACAATCAAGGTTCAGTTCGAACCGAAATAACTAATAAAACCCGAACGGTTCTCATTTAAATTTAATATGGTTCTCGATTCGGTTCGGGTTAAACTCGAGAACCGAACGGTTATCCAAAAACCCGAACCAAACCATTAATATTAGATATTTCGATTTGTTTTAAAAAAAAACCTAATCTCTCTTCATGCGCCTTCTTCTTCTCTCTTCTGCGCCTCCTTCTTCTTCACCATCTCCAATTCTTCTTCTCGTTTTCCTTCTTCTTCTTCTTAACCACAATCACATCTATGAACTCTTTCTTCTCCTCCTCCAATTCTTCTCTTTCTCTGATTCGTCTTTTCCTCATCTTCTTTCTTCTCCTTTTAACTCCTTAGATCTTTCTTCTCCTTTTGATATGTGATGAGCCTTGACCTTGGTGCGTTGGAATCGCATCTCAGAGGAGGAGCTGAGGGATCGTGGAAAGGAGGCTCGATCCAGAATTGGCATTTGCGACGGCGACACTCGGTCGCGGCTTCCTCGGCTGATGAAAAGGCCATCTTTTGTTTCAAGATTAGTGGATAAGGAATTGAAGGGGAAGGATGTTGGCTAGAAAAGATTTAGATTCTCATATCTAATTCGGGTTTTCGGTTCCAAACCGAACCCTCTTTATTTTTCGGGTTTGATCCGGTTCTCACACAAAAACACAAAACTCATCCGACCCGACCCGACCCGACATAGAACCGACCCGACCCGAACCAAAAAAAATTCGGTTTCTCTTTGATTCCAATCATGTCAACCCGAAAAACCCGAAGCCGCTCGGATCCGACCCGATCCGAACCGCAGACCCGAACGCCCATGGTGAATTGTAACTTTGGCTGCCAGTTTGTGCAGCCTTCTTCGACTCTTTTATGAAAATCAAATCTCTTTCTAGCTCTTGAAAACAGCTCAAAGTTCATTGTTTCTTTAATTTCTTGCATTCTCATGAAGACTTTTATTTTATTTTTTTTTCTGTAAAAAAAAATAAAGGTCTTCATGAGCTATCTATTTCTCAATCTCAGATTTCTATTTGATTAACTCATTTGAACACAGATCTATCTTGTTTTGAGTTTGTCAACAATATGTCCGTTCATAATGCTAAACTAATTCACTAAACGGAAAAAAAAACTGACTATTCTGATTCTGAAACAGCCCAATCAACCGTGCATAAACTATAGTAATTGATGTGATAATTGTTATTTATATTATTCCTATGTATGAATAGAAAAACAAAAAAAAAAATCATAACATTAAAATAATAATAGAAGAAGAGGGAAGATACCACAAAAATAAAATATAATCATAAATATATGAAAAAGTAATGAAAAAATATAAAAAACTTCTCGAATATGAAAAAAAAAACAGAACCATATATGATATAGAAACACAATCAAAGTTACTATAAATAAAACGAAAAGAAAATCTACTATACGAAAGCTTAAGGGAACTCTCCTGGTAGTGACACATCATCACATAAGAGCATGTCATGTGTCTTTTATTATTTATTTTTAAAAAAATCGATTCACTTGCATTAAATTAAACAAAATATTTTTATTTTCTCACATCCAAAAAAATTCGAACACACAATCCTCTCAACAAATACAATAGCCTTATCTATTATGCCATGAATGCTCTTTGACAAAGTTTGCGAAGTTTACTATAAAAATAGAGAAAGATATAAAAAAAACAAGCTGATCTAATACACACTACAATTTTAAAAATCACAAAACAAAATAAATCAAAAGAAAAAATAATATAATTAAAGAATAAAAAATCTTCAAATGAACACCATAGGTAACTGCAATTTACCAAAAAATAAGTAGATCATATACAACATCTTTGGTAATTAATGACAAATCAAATCTTATTCACAAAACACAAAACCGAAAAAAAAAGCATTCAAATTAATTTCTTTTTAGGATTAGTGTTTCAGCTTATCTTTTCTTAAACTGAAGTCAATCTCATTTACTTTAGTTTTTATTTTCTTTTCTTAATTGATAACATACTAACACACATTTTCATTTATTAAAATATAACTACTCATAAATTTAAATTTTACATATTTAATATATTCTAATCGCGACACGTATCAAAATCTGACTGATTTACTTACCACCTGTTGATCATGTTAATTACTAATTTAAACGCATCCAACTTTATATGATAAAAAGATATAGACTAAACAATATCAATTTTCAATTTCTTATTCTTTCATATTAAATTGTGTCTTCTGTTATGTATTTAATAAAATGTCAATTATTACGGTATAATAAATAATAAATAACATATTCAACAAAAAAATAAATCATTGAAAAAAATAAACAAATAACACATTCACAAATCACAAATTACCATCTACTATATAAAGATGAAGGGGACTCTCCACATGATGATACATCAGCTTCTTTTTATTAGTGAATCTCAACTTTATTTTTCCACATGTATAAAGTAGATATGAAATTAATTATTATTTGTTTTAAATTAGTTTAGGAAATTAGATAGCTTTCATCTCTATATAAACCTATGTATCTTGTAACATTATTCTTATGAGAGTCTAATAATAATTCTTCCTAAACACTTTTGTGTTTTTACTCTCATTAATTTATCGTGGTATCAGAGCCATGTAATCTTATTCCTAGTGGGTTATTATTTCTATTGATTTTATCTTTTTTTTTACCTTGTTTCCTTTGATTCTTTTTAAACCAAAAAAAAGAAGGAAAAGAAGAAGATCGTAAGATGATTTACTTGGTGGTTTGTTGATTTTGCCAAAGATTGGCCAAATTGATTTTTATTGGCTAGCATAATTGCTAGTTTCTTTCTTGGATCACAAGATTTCTAATGAAGATTGTGATGGTTTATGAACATGAACTTATGATGGGTTCGTTCAGTTTTTAGTTTGATGTTCTTCTCACTCTCGTGAGTAACATCCTTTTTTTATTTAACTTCTCGCCCTCGTGAGTTGTTTTCCTACTTCGTAATCGCGAATTGTTTCTTGACATTGCAATCCCGAGTTTTGTCCCTTACTACTTGATGAACCATACGACCGGGTATAAACATCGTTGATGGCCCAACTGCTGGGTGTTTTAGCCGATTTGAAGAACTCTATGATCGGATATAAACGTCGATTACACGACGGACGAGTATAAAGCCGATATTCTGTAAACTTGTCCAATCTCTTACGTGCTATCACGTATGAGCTTGCGGGAGGGTGTTGTGAGATCAAGAAAATCGACCGTATCAAGAATATGGAAATCGTGAACATAAAGGAAGATCTATAAAGATTATAGATATTTACCAATATTTAGATTTGTATATTTAGCTTTATCTTAAATGTATTATTTACATATTAGTTTAGGAAATTAGATAACTTTCATTTCTATATAAACCTATGTATCTTGTAACATTATTCTTATGAGAGTAATATAATTTTTCCATAACACATTCGTGTTCTTGCTCTCATCAATTTATCATGGTACACGTTCGTGAAGATTTGGCTTCATAATCTTGATTGGCTATGATACCATATTAGGAACACGAGCTTCCAACTGAAAATCAATTGCCAATGAGTGGATTGGTCAAAGTCCCTTATATATTAGTTAAGGTCCCTCCAAACTTTCAATGTGTGATATCTTACCCACATTCTCTAGAGGCTCATTAACCTCTACTAATCCCAATACCTTCTCTCGAGATAATGGCCCTTCTAGCCATTAATCTCGCCATGACTATCAATTTCGGGTCGAGGGGCAAATTCCACTCTGGACCAGACAACGAGAGTGTGTGGATCGGGCTCTGATACCATGTTAAGTTCCATGGGCTTCCAACTCAAAAACAATTGGCAATGAGTGAATTGGTGCAAGTCCCTTATATATTAGTTAAGATCCCTCCCAATTTTCAATGTGGGATATTTTACACACTCTGTAAAGATTAATGCCTCATGGCCAATTAACCTCTACTAATTCCAATATTAAACTTACTAGCATAGCATGGCATCTCTTTGCCACAATCACAAAGACGCATAATGTTCAGTTCCATCCCGAACCAAGAAGATGAAATATCTGAATTACTCATCACTTGTAAAAGCACACAATCAATCATTTTTATCTAGTTTTCTTGAATACTATGATTTTGTCATGACTCATGAATGTTCCTTATAATTTTCGGTATTGGAAGCTTGGACGAATTATGTCATTTTCATCATACAAAAAAAGTATGTCTGTTTCTTAAATCGTTTCGATTTGAATCTTTCGACGAAATTTACTAATTCCAACAAGACCCAAACAAGCAATAACATTTTTTTTTTTTTTTTTTTTTTTTCAGAACCGGAATTTATATTAATTATTAAATTCAAACCAAATTTAATTTTCAATAGACCGGTGTGGAAAATCCAAATGGCAATGCACTTATATTCTCATGTTTGTATCTGGTCAGAGACCGTGTGGAAAATGTCACATCGGCTCAGCGCAGGAAAACCCAATTGGAATTCAAATCTAATTACAAAATTTATCATATAATATTTGGCGTCAAAACTTCACAGGTTATGTTTTATTCAGATTTTATCCGTAACTAAATCTTTGAATGATTTAACAAACAAAAAAAGCTATCTCTCTGAATGTATAAACATATAAATATTAAAAGTCTCTGTCAATGCAAACTAAACACGTTATTTGTTTGCAGATCAGCGACAAAATATGTATTATCGTGACTTGATAGTTAAACGTAGAGATTTCAATCATTACTCCCAACTCAAACCTCGACGTGTGTTGTGTAACATGGATTTTATGGCAATAATCGTCATAACCTCAATTGCTGTTATTTTTGTTTTGGGGGTTCTTACGGCCTTTTGTTGCAATGGAGGAGGTGATGATAGCAACGGACACGGTGGAGATTTTGAACGCGGAGGTGAAGGTCAGTGCCGGTCCAACGATTTTCGATGCCCTATACAAATCTAAAAAAATACATTTTCATATATTATATTTAATATCAGTTTTTAAAATCTTATAAAACAATTCAATTCTAAACAAAAAAATTTAATTCATAAACAGTTTGTAAAAAAAAAAATATATATATATATATATTGAAAGATAACTCTATATAATCGGCTACACATTTGTTAACTGATTAAAAGTTTTAATTTTTTTATAACAAAATTTTAGTAATAAAAATAACACTAAACTTAATTAGAATGTTTGTTAATAAAAATCTATAAATTGTTAACAAACACCCTATAAACATTATTATTATAAAAAGAGTTAAAAAATTATTTATTTATAAACACACATAGCCGTACCTTGTATATAAAAAATAAGGCAATTGCCTAAAGACCACATAAAAATGAACAAAAAAAGAGCACATTTTTGTTTTTAAAAGGCTAATGTATATAGTGATAATATATGTACTTGGATTTTTTGTTTGAGAAGTCCATATTATTCTTATTAAACATTTATTGTCACAAAAGAAGTTATAATTTGGCTATTATTATTATAGAGAGGAAATTAGTTTTAAAAAAAATCGAATATGTGAATTTGATGAGTGATTTTATAGAAAAAAATAAAAGCAAAATTGTGATTTAAATTTATATATTATCAAAAAGGTTTATTATCATTATATTATATATTTTTATACAATATTATAGTTTTTAAAATTTATTTTTGTTTTATATTAAAGGCCACAATTTGTAAACTTGCCTTAAGCCACCACACTAAACACATTAATAAAGAATCCTAATAAGGAAAATATTAAAAAAAAATGCCCCTAAAATTTTGATGCCCTAATCATTTGCTTCCATTGCTTGCCCTCTGGGCCGGCCCTGGTGAAGGTGGAAGTGGAGGTGAAGGTGACGGAGCTGGCGTCGGTGGAGGTGGAGGTGGAGATGGTGGAGGTGGATGTGATGGAGGTGGTGGCGGTGGATGTGGTGGTGGAGGCGGAGGCGGAGACTGATTTAGGATTATATGCAGTCTCTTAATGATTTCTTAGTTTTGGTTTAGCTAGACTCCTTCTATGTATAAGTTTGTCTTTCATGTTATATTTCTTTGATTCTACCTAAGGTGTTTTAGGACTTGTTTCTTTATTTCGTTAGAATCATGGGTGTTCTTTGAATGTTTGGCAAGTTTTTTCTTTCATACTAAATTTCATTTACAAGATACACAAAAATAGATTGTCTTGATTTTGAGAACAAAAAAAAAGGATTATAATTTTCCATAATTTTATTCTTCAATATCAAGTAATCACATTGTAATGGAGTTATAGATATGTTAGAAGTTTTTACTTGTCAATTACACTTAAAAACAGAAATAAAAAGCATATCTATTAGGATTAGTAAGGGTTAATGGGCCAAGAAACTTTAATCTCTAGAGTGTGTGTGTAAGATATGTCTCATATCGGAAGTTGGGAGAGACATTGACTAATATATAAGTGATTTGGGCCAATCCACTCATTGTCAATTGGTTTTGAGTTAGAAGCCCAGAGAAATTAACATATTATCAGAGCCCGATCCACACACTCTTATCGTCCGGTCCAGAAGTGGCCTTTGCCCCTCGATCCGAAATTGATGGTCATGTCGAGATTAATGGCTAGAAGGACCATTATCTCGGGGGGGGGGTATTAGGATTAGTAGGGGTTAATGGGCCATGAGGCCTTAATCTATAGAGAATGTGTGTAAGATATGTCTCACATCGGAAGTTGGGAGGGACCTTGACTAATATATAAGAGATTTGGGCCAATACACTCATTGCCAATTAGTTTTGAGTTGGAAGCCTAGAGAACTTAACAATATCGTCATTAATAAGTCATGGTATACAATGTAATGATATATTTACAAACCTAATAAAAGCTTTAAAAGTGAGATGATCTATGAAGACGATCGAGTAATTTGAACAAATCCACTACGACTATATTATAGTAGTATTATACTATAGAATCTATAATTAACTTAGAGCCAACAATTAAAGCTATACAATCGATATATCAAAGAGGGCCATGTCGAATATGCCATTCCTGATACATCATCGCTTCTGCGAAAGATCTCGGTTCACGTACCACCGATATTTTGGCCAAGAAACCTTTGTAGCTGTCAGAGAAACGAGCACAAGACATATAGTTAGCGAGCGGATACGGAGTACCTGATGGACCGGGAGCAGATTGGAGCGAAGAGTGTTATTGATCAGTAATGCATTTGGCTGAATACGTGTGATATGGTGCAAGTAACACATAAGTTTTCTTTTCTATGTGGCCACAACCAAGAGGAGGTTCAACACACGGAGTAGGTGATGCAGCACGAGATTCAGAAACCGAAGCTGGAGTAACACAAACAACTTCAGGTGCATTCAGAGACGGAGAGACAACATCACTCCCCCTCAAAGATGTATCCTCGGTCGAAGAACTCCCCCCTTAATGGTGACACAGATGGAGAGTTGACAACAAGAGGTAAATCATGATCATCATCAACAAATGGTCTCGAAGGACCAGCTAACTCACTCTCGGGAGATGAATCCGTAGACGTGAGAGAGCTTTTAAAAGGAAACATGTCTCATTAAACACCACATCGCGCGTAACAAAGTATTCACAACGCTCCAAATCATAAACTCGCCATCCCTTTTGATTATACGGGTAACCAAGGAACACACATCGAGTTGCCCTTTCATCAAATTTGTCACGCACCCGAGTACCTTTATGTGCATAACAAAGACAACCAAAATTTTTGAGATGCTTGTAAATTTTTGAGATCCAAACAGAAGTTCATAGGGCGTTTTTCCTTGCAAAAAATATGAAGGAGTTCTATTAATCATATAACATGCTGTCAACACGCAATCTCCCCAAAACTCTATTGGCAAATGATGCTTGAAATCGCAAAGAACGAGCTACATTAAGAATGTGTCGGTGTTTCCGTTCCACATGACCATTCTGCTGAGGTGTGCCTACACAAGATGTTTGATGAACTATTCCTTTAGAGGCGAAGAAGGATTTAAGACACATGAATTCTGTACCATTATCACTACGGACCGTTCTGATTTTTGCATTAAATTGACGACCAGCCATGGCACATAAATTCTTGAGATGCTTAGAGACTTCACTTTTAGACCGCATCAAGAAAACTCAAACAGCACGAGAGAAATCATCAACTATAGTGATGAAATAAACTGAACCACACGTTGCATGTGTATTGTAGGGACCCCAAACATCGCAATGAATTAGAGAAAAAATCGATTCAGCTTTATTACCACTTTCATCAAAGGAGAAACGAGGTTGTTTTTCTCTTACACAAACATCACAAGGATCACTAGTTTGATGACTAACACTGCCTAAATCAATGAAATCAGAAAAATTAGAAAGCAAAGCTTTTGCAGGATGCCCAAGTCGCCTATGCCCCAGCTCATGACCACTCACAACACCCACAACATTGGCTTGAACAGAAAACACCTCACAAAAATAGTAGATCCCAACACACTCATCACCCGCTCCAATCAGCATCCTCGAGGTACGGTCTTGCAAGTAACATAACTTCTCAGTAAACACAGCAATACACGGTTTATCTTTCAACAATCTTGCAATCGACAGCAACATATTCGTCAATTCAGGAACGAAATAGACGGATAGAAGGACAATAGAACTCCCGAGATGAAGTTTTCCTTGTTGACAAGCAACTACAACGTCTCCATTAGGTAAACCGATAGGGTAAGGAGAAATATCAGAAACATCAATTAAGAGATTAATAAATCATGTAAGATGATGAGATGCCCTAATGTCGATTACAATACCAGACAAGCGATCCGAAGAATGGTTTGATGGAGCATTCAAGAGTTGAACGAGTTGAGTTACTTGGTCAGTACTCAATGTAAGACCTGCACCATCTTCTGTGGAAAACGTATGGTGTTGTCCAGACGATCCGCCGACGTTGAATGCAGCCACATGATGAGCAGATCCACGTCCTCCTCTGCCGCGATTAGAGTTGTATCTACCTCGACCAGACTGATTTTGACCAAACTGATTCTGACATGTTCCTCGTCCACCCGAGGAGCCTCAATCCAACAACATCAGATCGTGTTTCAGAAACAGTGGAGACACGTTGATGTCGTTCTTCTTGTACGATCATTGAGAAAACTGCATTCAGCGATGACGGTGGATTCATGCACAATATGTTGGAGTGAACGGTGCCAAAATGACTCGTGTCAAGTCCCATCAAAAACTGACGTCTTCGTTGCTTATCTCTTCGCTCGACAAGAGCTTTTATAACCTTGCAATTTGAATGTCCACAGCAGCATTCCAGAATCGGTTCAAACTCATCAATACCATCCCACATCAGCTTCATCTTCCTAAAGTAATCTTGTAATGTCTGTTTATCTTGTTTGCAAGAGTTAACCGATGCCTACAACTCATAAATTCTCGGCTCATTACCCACAGAGAAACGATCTTAAATATCTGTCCACAACTGATGTGCAGTGTCAGAACTATTTGAGTTTTGGAGTTTCTCTGATTTTGGTTAAGTGTTGGTTCGAGATGGTTATCTTCTGGTTCAGTAATTAGAGCAGATTCTATTGGAGATAGATAATGATTTATTGAAGATCAATCATCTTGCCAATCACTCATCTTGCCAATCACTCACGCTAATTTGATACGATCGTACATACGTTTGCCGTAACTCTGTATCTTTATATTTATTGTGATTGATTTTGTACTTCTCCTCCAAGATAGAGGATTGTATATAAGCTGTAAGATCATTCGTGAATACACACACTGAAATTTCTCAGAATCTGATTCTCTTTATGGTATCAGAGCCTGAAACATACACTTTGAAAGATCTTTAAAATTTGTCCTTTAAGTTCAAATGGCGAACACGAATCCGATCGATGCTGCTGCTGCTGCAAATAAGACTGCGGAGGTGAGAAGAACCATCTCACCTTATGATCTGACCTCGGCTGACAATCCAGGAGCAGTGATTTCTCATCCTCTATTGAAAGGAATCAATTACGACGAGTGGGCTTGCGGAATGAAGACCGCGTTGACATCACGCAAAAAGTTTGGTTTTCTCGACGGGACGATTGCCAAACCAAACGAAGGCTCACCAGATTTGGAGGATTGGTGGACGATTCAAGCTCTCCTAGTGTCATGGATCAAGATGACTATCGATCCTATGCTGCGTTCGACAATCTCTCACAGAGATGTTGCTCAAGACTTATGGGAGCACTTGAAGAAACGGTTTTCCGTGATGAATGATCCTCGAATTCAGCAGATCAAAGCTGAATTGGCGTGCTGCAAACAGAGAGGAATTGCGATTGAAGCATACTATGGGAAGCTGACTCGAATATGGGATAGTCTCGCAAGCTATCGTCCATTGCGAACGTGCAAGTGTGGACATTGTACGTGTGATCTCGGTTCAGCACAGGAGGCTGACCGCGAAGAAGATAAGGTGCACAAATTTTTGTTTAGTCTTGACGATCAGTTCCGCTCTGTTCGTTCGAGTCTTGTGGCGCGTGTTCCTGTGCAACCTTTGGAGGAAGTGTACAACATTGTGAGGCAAGAAGAAGATCTTCGAGCAAGTGGAGAAGAGAGAGCTGAAGTGACAGCTTTTGCAGCTCAAACCAGACCGCGATCTCGAAACGATGAGAAGGAGAAAGGGACTTTGTGCAAACATTGTAATCGAAGTGGTCATTCCTCAGACAGTTGTTATGCTGTGATTGGCTATCCAGAATGGTGGGGTGATAGGCCAAAAAGTCAAACACTGCAAGGAAGAGGTCGTGGTGGAGCTAGCTCGAGCGGCGGCTCATGTGGAGGAAGACGCCGTGGGCAAGTAACATACGCAAATCGCGTATACGTACCAAACGTTGAGAATCTGAATACCGAACAAGTGAATCATGTGCTCACGGATAACGACCGTGATGGAGTCAATGGATTAAGTGAGCACCAGTGGCGCCAAATCAAGAGCATTCTCAACGCCGGGAAAGAGAAACTCCAAAACTCCAATAAGAACAAGACACATAGCTCCTTAGATTTGGCTCGATGGTGTTCAAGATCCACGCCAAAGCATCGAATTCACTATATCCCACAGTTTGAGATCATTCCCTCCTGCAGGTTCGGTAATGAGGCAATCGATAAAGCCCAATTTGTTTTTCGCTTTCAACGAATTCCTCATCAATTTTGCCCACCTTTCATAATTGTTTTCAGTCAACAACACGTTGCAGATCACTTGCCATGGATCTGCTGAAGCATGAAGAAAGTAATCCGCCAAAATATCCGGATCCCTAGATGTCCTCGTTGGTACAAGATCACCCATCGTTATCACATGTAGCTAAACCTTGTCAGTTAGCTAAACACCCAAAACACAGAACCTCGTCAGCTCAGAAACACCAAGCAAGACCTCGTCGGTTTGCTATCACCACGAACAAAATTTTGCGTTTATTCATCAGCCAAGCGGCTTATATACATGTACATCATATTAACCTAATTCCTAAGGAAATGAAATTACATAAAAAAGGAAATATGCAAATATAATATATACGAGATTATCGGAACGTATATTCCAATATCGGAGCAGATTGAATCATGATGGTCTACAAACTTTCAATTCTAATCCTAAGTTCTTCTAACCAACTTGAGTTCTGAAGTATCGAAGATTCAAAATTATTCCAGTGAGGAGAATTATTGAATAATGTTCTCGACAAAAGAACACGACTTTATGGAGAAAGTGGGTTTACTGGGCTCATCAATATTAGGCCGAATTTAACTATATTAATTGAAATTGGGCTAGGCGTTTAATGTGATTTTTGCACTTTCACGGACTAGCCGGTTAAAATTCGGGTTACCGAGTAATATAATTAATCACCACATAATTGATACAGACTGGTTACGATCACCGAGTATACGGACGCGTAATCGGGCAATTTTTTGAACAATATTAGAAAAATCTAATATCATATTATTAAGTGTAAATGATTTGAGTTGTGGTTGATTACCCCTTTGCCTAAAAGTGTAAGAATAATTTATCCAACCCAACTCAACCCAAAATCTTAATGGGTGAAAGATACTTAGAAAAAAGGTCAATTCAAATCATTTAATAAATGAATTTAGTATCCATGACCAAAAATTAATTATTATATTATTTACTAATTATTGTTATTAAACACACAACACAAATATTCACTTTAGGAAAAAGTTTAGTAATATTTCATTTTAGTTCACAATCATTCAAATCACAATTAATTATATATAAATAATAATTTAGACAATACAAAATTATAATCCCCTATATATTATTTGAAAAACATTTTTAAAAAGTAGACTTACTTTTTGAATTATTTATACTGGTGTCATTTTGCTGATGTGTCAGCACCACATTCATTCTGACATATCATTTAATGAAATTAATTAATAGTAATAAAATTATTATAAATAAAAATAATACTAATTTCGTTTTTGGGGGAATCAAACTTGATACATCAAAGACAACATAATAAGCATACAACCACTTTCACAAAGACATTTTATATGTTTCCCAATCAGTTTCTTTTAGATATCTATAAATTACATTAGATATTAAAATTACTTAAATTAAATTTAATCAAAAAAATATCGAAATGTCTTTTTTGGACATGACATTAAATACGAGCCATTAATTGTGGTTTTAACAAATAAAGGAAAACTGATATATGGTTTGCCCACCAAGTTTTTGAGTATAATCCGATTTTTTTTTAAAAAACACAAAATAAATGACACTCATTAATAAGACATATCCTATTTATGATTAATACCTCCTCATTTGTCTAATATTTTTATTTACATATACATAACTCATTAATAATACATAACTTACAAATCGACAGGCTTCCGGTCAGTACCCTTTGATTAGCGTCAAGCATTGGAGCAAAATATGCATTAATATGCATACCCGCTCTGTTCAATATTTTTAGGTCATTTTAAAAAGTTTATTTAAAAATAAAAGTCTCTAAAGACATATGGTAGTGTTTTAAAATCATATTATTATTTATTTATGATATTGTTTCCATAAATTTATTTATGATATCTCTTCATATTTTTCTAATTGTTTTAATATCATACAAATTTAAACTTTCTATATTTTCAACATAACAATTTATGTTATAAAAAAACTGAATTAAAATATTTTACTATAGTTTAATTTTCAATTATAAAAAACATAATAATAAATAAATTCAACTTCACTTAAAAAAACTAAATATTATTTTATTAATACCGTTGATTAATAAGAATTTAAAGAAAATTTGATATTAAAATAATTAGAAATTATTATATTTTAAATTCAAATTCACTTACCCGAAAAAATATAAATCTCTCACCCCGCGCAGGGCGCGGATTATCATCTAGTTTCTTAAATATTTCGTAAGAAAACATGTAAATAATAACAATGTGTCGTGTGGTTTGTTTGTATCTTCAAACACAGTACGCTATCACAATTAATCATAATCACGTTCTAATAATAAATAACCCATACACACAAATGAGTCTTATTTCTATCTGTCAAAAGAATTTGCTCTTAGATATTCGGTATTTGATGCTTCGTTGATTCGTTCCAAAATTGTTTGAAAAAGGGGAAATTGTAAATATGTAATCACTAACAAAGACATGTTTCGAACCAGTTGAACGTGAAGCAAAGTGATAAGATTTTTCCAAGACTCGGCACTCTAGAATTGGTAAGGCATAAGCTTTGCATCAAAGAAACCATGAAGTCTCAAATATTAAAGGATGTGGAATGAATGGTCACACAAAAGTTGCGGAAGGCTTCTGATATACCGGTTGATTCCTTGGTTATAACGCACCAAGATGTATCTATGACTCCTTGGATATGACACACCAAGACAAACCAAGTTTTGATCAATGGATATTACACACCATGACCGAAAATGAGATCACTCTCAAAAGGTTTCAAAAATAAAAACTCAAAATCTGATTTTATTTGATGAAAATTGGTCTCTATAAATAGAGAAAATACATCATAAACCTTCATAAAAGTAGCTCAACATGCACATCATCTTTTTTTTTTTTGGGTCGAAAAACTGCTTTATATAAAATATTAAGTCTCCGGCTCAGTCGAGAGAGAGCGAAGGGAGAGTTTTGCAAGAGAATCGGAATACATATTGTCCGATCTCGAAATTGCTACAAAGGAGATATTTAAAAAGTTTTGAGAGAGGATAGAGATGTCTTGAAGAATCTCGTAGATCTCTTTGTTCTGAATCTTTGAGTTTATTGCATGTACCAATTGAGCTGAATCCGAGGAGAGGGAGATCCTTTCAAATCCACGAACCCTCGCCTGTTTCAGCGCTTCCACCACAGCTAAACCTTCTGCTGCTAACACCGATGCCAGAGATCTTCGATTCTTCAATCCCTCGGAGAGGATCAATCCATCTTGATCTCGGAATACCCATCTGAACCCTGCAGATCTAATCACAGCACTCCAGGCTGCATCTGTCCAACATGAGATTGAATCGCTCCTGATCTGAGGGTGACGGGGACGCTGTGCGCTTTTCGGAATGGGAGATTTCGTGGCCTGAGCCATCTGCCATTCTCGAGCTTCTTTAACAGCTTTAAGTCATGTTTCTTCTGGCGTGAAGAAGCAATTATTGAAGATAGCATTGTTTCTCGCATTCCAGATGCTCCAACAGAGCCATGGGAAGAGAGGACCCGAGCCAATTCCAATGGGAGGGAGGCAGATTATGCGCTTTCCAGTAACAAGGGCATCCTTAAAATCAAGGAACTGGAGAGGGTTAATGGGTACCAAGAAAGGAGCCACTTGCCAGACCTGTTCCGCAAAATTGCAGGTAAAGAAAAGGTGCATCACCGACTCTTCTTCTCCACATATGCAACATTTTGAATGATGTAGCAAGCCTCTGGATTTGAGTAGTCCCCCAACTGGTAAAGCTCCGTTTAAAATTTTCCACAGGAACAATTTGATCTTCTCTGAAAAACCTCCCGTCCAAATTTCAGAGTGCCAGTTAAACTCAGGATGCAAAGCTGGGATCTGTAGGTTGGTGCTGGACAGCTCTTTGGTGACATGGTAGTCAGATTTGGCTGAGTAGATGCCAGATGGAGTAGAAACCCACATCCATTTATCTGGAGCACCGGAGAAGCTTGGATTTAGACTTAAGATTTCCTTCTCAAGCGCAGGTAGATAAACTCTTATCTTTTGAATATCCCAATCTTTCCCTGTAGTGGATTTAAGTTCTCACACTGTCATATCGTAGTTGTCTGGTTGGACAGGGCCAAAAGGGGTTGTTTGAGCTGAGAGTGAGAGCCATGGATCATACCAGACCGAGGTAGAGCCTTGATATACTCATATATTTCGCATATTTAGCTTGCATTTAGAATAGATTTTTCATGCATACATCATTCATAATAGACTAATTTGCATCATTTGTACAATTTTAAGTCCTAGAACACTTTGCATTAGCATTTGCATGGTTTCTTGCATATTTGCATCTTTTTCAGGTTGTTTTGAGTACTTGGAGCTGTGATGGATGCTGAGCATTAAGAAGAAGACGAAAGAAGAACCTAGGAGTAGGCGGGAATCAAGGGAAAACTCGGACAAAACCAAAGAAGCCGAGATCGACCGGCCGATCGAGCAGAATGACTCGATCTGAAGACAAGATCGACCGTATGATCGACCACACTCACACGATCAAGGTGTGATCGACGAAGACAATCGACCAAGATGAGTCGATCCAAAGCAAATCGAGTGGACGATCGACTGACGACCCGAACCAAACACTGATCGAGTCAGAGATCGACCAAACTGACTCGATCAAAGTATAGATCGACTAGAAGATCGACTGGACTACTCGAACTGACGGAAGTTGACCCAGAAAAGTGTTTATGCTTTAGTGAAAGTGGTAGACATACTTTCTGTCTCTTGCCCCTTGTCTCTTGCCTCTTGACTCTTGCCCCTTGACCCCTCTTTTTAGGCCAAGAGCCATGTTTAAAACTCTATATAAAGAGTGTTTATGTGCTTGTAAAAAATCATTCAGTTTTCATTCAAGTTTTTAATCAAGTCTTATATTCTCTCTTTCAAAAGTCTTCTTAGTGTTCTTGTAAGTTTTCTTAGTGTTCTTGAAGTGTTCTTGAGTTCTATAGTTCTTACTATTTAGTTTCTTAAAAACTCTTATTTTTATTATATATATATCTTATTTAAGTTATTCTAATGTCAAGTCTTTCTTCTAAATTCTTGATTAACTCTTTGTGAAAAATCTTTTGTGTTTTTAATTAATATTCAATTTTATTTCTAATTCTAATGTCAGGTCTTTCTTCTTAATACTTATTGTTTTCTTTGTAAAAATCTCTTGTGTTTTTATTATAGCAAGTATTTAAATATTTCTAATTTCAAGTTTTTCTTCTCAACCCCATAGATCATGTTCCTTAACTCTAAACTTATGTTTAAAAGAGGTAAGAACATGATTTGTGAGTAAACCGCTTAAGGTTTGAGGTTGGGATGATTAAGGAGGTTGGAAACTAAAATCTTGGTTTGTGTTTATCTTGTACTTCATTTTAAATCTCTTCTTGGATTTGGGGGTTTTAAGGTCTAGAGATTCTCCTTGGAGATCTCTTTAATCTAGGGATTTCCTTATCCTAACAAGACTTAGGAAATCCCTTAAAACCAAATCCAAGAGACTAGCTCATCCTTTCCCACACATCATGGATGTTTAGGGAGCTAGTTAAACCATTTCTTTTAAGATCCATTCTTAATGTTCTTCACCTTTTCTTTCCACCAAACATCATGGGTTAGGAGGAAAGGGTGAAGAAAGGAATTATACCACACATCATGGATAATTCTATTTTGGTTTCTTAAGGTTTAGAGAATTAACTAAAAAGAGTAAAAATATGTTTTCAAACCCCAAGATCGAATTTTCAACCTTCTTAAGAATGATTCCCAACCTTGAATCTGTTTTTAGTATTTTAAAAACCAAAAACCATTTTCCTCTAGTTTGTGTTTATTTATCTTTATTTAAATTTCTTATTAAATAGTTTATTTATGCATTATAATTTGATAAATTTGTAGAATTGTGTTCTTGATCTTTTTAATATTTTAGAAATTGCTTAGAGCCTTATTTTACTGTGTGGAGTTGAGTTTGTAGTCGTTTTATTTTTATAAATAGTTTTTAAATTATTTAGCTGCTCACCATCAAATCTTTTTTATAAATCCGGTTTTACCTTTTGAATTTATTAAATTATTAGATCGGTTGTTATATCGTTTAATTGTCATCTTGTAGTTGTATAACACTTCTATAGGGATTTTAAAATTGTTTTCATTTCTATCTAGCAATCGTAAGTATTTTATTTTGATTTGTTCCCCAAATTAACCGAATTTTGCTTAGCTTTATAAATCTCTTGTAATCTTAGTAGCTTTCACCCCAAGGTTGGTTTGACACCTAAAGTACTACAACTGCAAAAAGACCTTTAGGTTTTGATTATCAAACTGGTTAAAAACATGTTTATCAAATGGCGCCGTTGCCAAACTTGGGTTTTTAAGTGAACTTATTAAGATTTGGAGTTAGTGGAGACTAAGTTTTTCTTTTCTATTTCGGTTACTAATTTTCTTTCAAGTGTTTGTTCTTTTTGCAAGGTACAATCACAAGGGAGAAAGCATGATTCAGATATAGTTTCAATGTTTGAAGCTCTATATGAGAATCAAGAGAGAGAGATGGCTTGGGACCTCACAAGCCACCAAGATTTTGAAAGCTCATCTACTTATCAAGAGGGAATTATTGATGACAGCTACGCTCAAGAGAACCAATATGAATATGGTGAGGGATACCAATCTTGGGACATGGGGTATGAGCAAGGAGTAACATATTCCTCCCAAATCTCTAAGGAGGAAGAAATTATCAACTTGCTGAAGCTGCTTTTGGAGCAGCAACAAAGGTTTAATGAGAACCTTGACATGGTTAACTCCACACTAACCTCTACTGCTCCATGTCCAAGAGTTGCTGCAACACTACATGTGGAGTCCATCAACGCCGAACTCACACAAGGGAATGAGGAACAAGAATATAAAGCTCAAACCAATGATGAACTCCAACAAGAAGCTGACGAACTTGAAGCTCTTCTTGGATACATTGTTGATGATAATCTTGATCAAATATTTGAAGATCCTTGTGAAGATAATTCGGTTGTTGAATGCATAGAGGATGCTAGTGAGATCTCATTTGTTGAGAAAGAGCTCTCCACAAAGGCAGAAACACATGTGCAACTCATTCCCAAGGAGGAGACAAAGGAGAGTCTCATTGAAGAAGCCTTCAAGGAGGGTGAAGAAGATGAATTTCCAATGGAACAACCCTTTGCCAAGTACCTTGGTTTACACCTCACCAATGAAGAGAGAATTGAGGATCCATGGGAGCTACCCTTTGAGGAGATAAGGATGCACACTTTTGGGGGATGGTTCTATGATGAGTATGAGCCTGGTGATCCAAACATCACCATTTCAAGATAACCACACAGCTTCTCCAATACCCACAACCTGCCTAATCTGGTAAAGTCAAGCTAATTTTTTTTAATTAATTTTTTTTTGGGAGGCATTCCCATGTCTATCCTTGTGTATATGCTTTTTATTTTCGTTCTAGATTATCCTTTTCAGTGTGTGTAAGCAGGGACAAGGAGATACTCCATGACACGACAAGAAAGAGCAGGAGGACCGGAGCAACCTCAAGCTCCGGCCATCTCTAGCTCCAAGGTACAAACGCCAAACATTGTATATAACATGCATTTTTATTTTTTGTGTCTCTTCTCCTAAATTTGTTTAACACCGAGACGGTGTCATTCAAGTTTGGGGGAGGAGAGTTTGCGCTTTGACATATTTTATTTGATTTTATTTTGTGTTTTCACTTTTTAGTCTTCATGCATAACATAAAAAATTTGCATAGAAAAATAAAAACAACAAAATCAGAAAAACTCTTAAAAATTGCAAAAAAAAAAAAAATTCATATAGCTTGCATTTGTATTGTCAAATATTGTAGGATTGAGTCTAGATTTTTTATCATATAGGTTGCATCATTCATATGCATAGGGGGCAATGATGAAAAATTTTCTTTAAAAGTGTTTTAAGCTCATGTATTGGTTCAAGGCCCTAGTTAGTAGTTCTTTAATGCCTTGTGCAACTTTGAAATTAAGTTCTAACCATGCTTGGATCATTTGATTTAATTTTCTTGGCTTAAAGTTGAAAAAAGCATGAATTGAATCAATACTTAAAATTGGAACCTTAATGAACATCTAATTATCATACTTGTGCTTTTGAAAAAGTATTCATGGATTATAAAAAAATATTTAGGCTTTCTTATTCACTTTACCACTCTTTGTAAGCCTAAATAGAATACCTCACCTTGACCCTTACCTTATTTCAAGCCAAAATTCGTGAGTGATTACAAATTGTGAGGCCTTATTTTCTGTTTGAATTTGGCATAAAGTGTTAGGTTTTGGGCGACATGTTTAGGCTCTCATGATGTTGCTAGCTTTGCATTTTGAAGCTAGTTTTTAGGCTTGTTTGGGATTTGGGAGTTCATGGGTTTGAGAATAGGAAGATGTTAAGGAAAAAGATGAAAAAGGGATACATATTTCTAGTGGTTGATGTTGAATTGTGATAAGAAAAAGCTCTAGCAAAGAAAAAGAGCCTTAGAGGCCAAATGCATAAAAGAAATATTTTTAGAAAGCTATCAAAAGAAAGAAAAGAGCTAATATTTATGATCTTACCACTAGCCTTAAGAAAAGTTTAAGAAGTTTCCCTAAGAAAAGAAAGTATTTGATGAAGTTCTTGTGGGTTTAAGCTTGGCGTGAATAGCCTTGTTGATTTGGGTAGTTTCTATAGGGTGAGTGAGCTTGGAAAATATAAAAATGAATGAGAGAGGGATTAGGATCATTGTTAGTATACTTGGGTAGATGTGAGTCTAGTCATGTATGCATGCATTGCCTTTTACCTTTAGCATTATGTATAAGTTCAAACATTTTTGAGAGAAACCATTGCTTGGAGTACCCATTTGAATGAGATCATTTTTATCTCATAACCTTAACCCTTGCCAAATGTATTCGGTTTTAAAAAGGCACAAGTGTGATTCACGGTTTGGAACTCTTAATTAATGTTAAAAGTATTGATTCTTGGATTGTTTGGAATAAACAAGTCATGATTTGAATTTCAATTTGTGATGAATATGGCTAAGTTCTTTTGAGTAGATTTTGTGTTCTGCATTCTAGAACTGAGAACAAGGACCTTTGAATTGATACTTTTGAAAAACACTTTTGGACTTGAGGGCAAGCAAAAGACAATTTTGTGGGAGTTGATATACTCATATATTTCGCATATTTAGCTTGCATTTAGAATAAGTTTTTCATGCATACATCATTCATAATAGACTAATTTGCATCATTTGTACCATTTTAAGTCCTAGAACACTTTGCATTAGCATTTGCATGGTTTCTTGCATATTTGCATCTTTTTCAGGTTGTTT
>JAHZTW010000138.1:0-35974 GCA_020283515.1 Alliaria petiolata | reverse complement strand
GTACCTACGACCTTTCCACAAAAGCAGCAAATTGACCTCTTTAATTGTTAACATAGTTTGAACAGAGCCATATGTATATCTTCTTGTGTAGAGAGGTAATTACCTAGTAAAGATGAATGAGATATGAATGAATTTATTCCCCGCATTGCACCCATAGATTCTTCAACTTCTCTTCATGAGTCTACTCAGTTGAATCTACTTGTCCTTCTTCATGCTTATGAACTCTCACTTTCTTAGCAGAACCATAAACAGATTCCAAACAACTTTTGTAGATTAAGGAAAACTTTTAAGAATTAAGAGAAAGAAAAGGAAAATATTTATTACCATTAGTAAGTTTCTTCATTCTTGTTTTAACTTAGAAACGTGAGACAGTTGGTGATTAAACTTCATCTAATAAAAAGATTACAAACAGTTTCACTGAAACATAAATAAAAGTAATGTTCTTCCTCGAGCATTGCTTCCAGCGGCATTACTTTGACATGTTAATAGTAAACGAAAACAATTGAATCTTTTGATTTATTGGAAAAATTAAATCAGGTCTAATACGTTAAAGTGGTCGTAAAGCGTTAGAAAAATGAAATGGTTAGAAAGCCCTTAACATATTTCATAGGTTAACATTATACATCAACGTTTCAACATTAACTTTATTTTATTTTTATTCTACTATAAACATTAATTAACATAAAATTACATGTATATAAATGTGACAATGCAAAAACCAAATTTTAAATAAATTGTATAGTTTATATTTTTGCACATTTAATGTTTTTAACTTCTTGCTTCCTTTTCGAACCGTGTAAGTTTTTCCTTTTTATTTTTACTTATCTTTATTCTATTGCTATTAATCCACCAAAGTATGACAGCTAGGTATAAAAGTTTAAAAAATATTATTTAATATATTTTGCAAATACAATATAAATAAAACGAATACAGTTATGTCTTTATAGTAAATTTATTAATATTATATGATAGTTTTTTCATAACGATTTTCTCAAAAACTTATAAATCTATGTTTTCGTAATGCATTTTTAACAGCTCCACATCAGTTTTTAATTCTTATGTTTTCACACTTGTTTCTTGTAATGAATCTTTTATATGCAAAATTGCCTTATAGAATATGATTTAGTTACTAAAAAGAACTTATTTAGATTGCAAATCAACTAATTTTGAATACAAAACCGCATCAAACATAAATTTACAATACCGTAAAATATTGCTCTTGCCCGTCTTAATCGTCTTTAGTTTCTTTTTCTTTTTCTTATTAATCGTCTTTGACTTCTATTTTTTCTTTATTGCATGTGTCTTCTCCAACTTCTTGTTCTTTCTCATTCGATTTGTCTTTGTCTTTCTCTTCAGGTTTTTCTTTTTCATAGATCTGGTTATCTCTTTAAACTGGTATTGTCTTCTTCTTATTCCTTCTACTTATTATGTTTTACTTTCTTCATAATAGACCAAGGAAACAACGAATTTAATTAACGTACACATTCAGTTGAAATAATTCTATACTGTTTTGTAGATGTAAAAGACATTATATACCACATTGTAATTAACACACAAAAAAAACAAAAGATCTTAAGATTCAGACTCATCGTCACATATCTTGTTAGCACTAAACTCTCTAAACTCTTTACAAATTGTTTGACGAATTTTAGGTAATTTCTAAAATACACGTTTAAAAGAACAAAAAAAGACACTAAAAAAGAGATGCTTACGATAGGGAAACTGAGAGGATTACAGTGACAGAGCTTCTCTTCCTCATGAACCACCGTAGCCAAGACTTGCAACTTAAAATAATTAGTATATGTAAATTATCATTTTCATATTAATTTAAATCAGGATATACACTTTTCGATACAATAAAAAAAAGGAATTTTTTAATTTTATAAAATTCCATAAAAACACAAAGAATAACAAAACACATTAATATATGATTCTTTGCCTGACTACTCTTGCCTTGAATCCGAACACTCAATCCACTTTCTCTATCATCACACCAATTATCCCTAAAAGAATCAACTTGATTGCGAGTTCCTCTTCTATTGAAACCCGTAAACTCATCAGACTCTCTTTCCCTTCCACTCTTTGTACCCTTGTCCTGGTTCCACAACTAATATATATATAATATACTGTGATTGATATGTGTGAATATCCTTAACTATTTCAAAATATTAAACAAATTTTTGAAATTTTATTTTTTGGTTAAAGATCCGATCTAAAAGTGTTTAATTCGGTTGTTGATCCATTTCGGTTTAGTTTTTGGGGTTTGAAGTGTTTTTGGGTTATAAATAATAGTACATTTAGTATGGTTATGACTTCTGTTCGGATTCGAGTTTTAATCGGNCATTTCGGTTTAGTTTTTGGGGTTTGAAGTGTTTTTGGGTTATAAATAATAGTACATTTAGTATGGTTATGACTTCTGTTCGGATTCGAGTTTTAATCGGGTATATCCTTAATTTTAAAATTCATATAGGCTTTAGATTAGTAAATTAGATAGAATAAGTTCGAATTACTTGTTTGTTTTTGTAAACAAATAATGAACTCATTTTAACCATACTAAGAAAATTGAATTACTCATTTCTTGCATTACTAATTTCTTCCACTTGGAATAGAGGAAAGCCACAAGAAGAACTGTACGAAAGTCTTAATCAACGTAAATGGTCCCCTGCTCTCCGAACACATTGCTCACCTTTTTCTCTGGCTTCTTCAGATGCTCTTCCTTCTTCTTGGACGGAAACGTAGCTGTGACAGGTCCAACGTTCACGTTTCTCTGTTTTACCACAAATTTTTTGGGTTGGCAAGTTCTTCTTGTGTATCATGTTGGATACTCTTTGCTCTGGTTTTTTCTTGAGGAAAGCTTCTTTCTTCTCAATCTGAACTTTCCCACATTTTAAATTCAACTTCAACTTTATCATCATCATTACCATCTGGAGAATCTTCTTGCTTTTCTCTGTCCTCAAGTCTCACGTTCATGCCGTCCAGGGTTTCTACTTTGGAAGACTTCTCTTCTGCACTTCTATGACTAAAGACTTCTCTTATGCACTTCTATGACCATTCTCCTTACAAAACTCAACCACCTTTGGAATCAAATCATAGTTTTTTTCGCTCTCACTGAGAGCACCGTTATCTTCTTCTGGATGTTTCTTGGCCAATGCTTCCTCGAGTAACTTCAATAACTCCTTGATATTCCTCAAAAAGATTACATCTCCCTAAAAAGATTACAAAGACAATGTTGTTAACGGAAATGAATGATTTTTCAGCATGCTTGCCGAACATTACTTGCGACGGTTCGAGCCCAGAACTTGATTTGAGCTTTCATATCTCTTGAATCCTTTGGAACCCAAACCGGGACTGGCTGACCCACCACCGTTGCAGGCCGGTTTTTCACGGTGCCACGTGGGACCCTCCTCTGTTCTTCATCTTCGTTTTCTTGTTTCTTCTCCGATTCAGTAATGTCCAATTCCTTCAACATCATAATCTATTTCGTCTCGATGCTGCTTAGCGTCATAAGCAGCGTTTTGCGATTTGGGATTCTTTGTGACTTGACTACCATCTCTTGAATAGCTTCTTTTGATCTCGAGTTTGTCGGTGGTCTATGCCTTGGAATGCTTGAAATCTGCACAAAGTTTGGAACTTTCTGATCAAATCCAGAATCTCCACAACAGGAAAGATATAATCAAATCATCCAAAAATAGGAAAATATAATGAAAAAGAAGAGATCACCTTTGGGGTAATCTGTTTCGTCGGAGTAAACCCATAAGAAGAGCTTGCTATAGCTTCACGGATCAAGAATCTCATCCTTGAATCGTCGCTCTCTTGATCTTGAAACTCATTTCCATCATCATCTCTTCCTATGTATCTCGGTAATGTTTGAGTTCTCTTCAAACTCCCTCCCATACGACAACACTGGACGTCATTGTTATTACAATTATAACAGTTCTGTTCTTTCTGGAACTCTTTAATTCCATTTTACCAAACCACATGTTCCTTCTTCTGCAAGTGACAAATATGCAAGGGAACGATGAACCCCCAAACAGGCCAGTAGATTTAATTCATCACACACATTAGATACCGATCAGAAACAAAAACTAAAGAGGACAAAAGAGAACCAAGAATATATCTAAAATACCAGATTGGTCGTTTTGCCGATCAACCACCGATCCTAGAAAAAAAAAAAAACTCAAATCAAAACCTAATTGAAACAAACTCAAAGAACTAAACGTAAATACCAATAAAACCTACGAAAATCGAGTAAACTAAGCATCATCTTACATAAACGTACATGTTACAGAGGGATCTACCAAAGATACACAAATAAGAAGACAAATAAGAGATAATCCTTGTTCGGGAATGTGCTATACGTTAATCGGGCGTTCGGTCCGGGCATAACGATTTTTTAAAAAATTGGTAATAAATCGGAGAGTAATCGAGGAATAAATTTTTGTACAATTTAATATTTTTTAAAATATTTTTATATATAATACATCAAAATTACAAATATATATGTTTATATGTAAAATAGCCATCGTCATCATCCTCCAAACATTTTTTATATAAATAAAATATATTAATATGATTAAGTGATTAACCAATCCTAACCGTGAATTAGAAACGGTTTACAAAAAATAAAATTGGATAAAAGAACCAGAACAAACCGGAATCAAACACAAACAACCCTAAAGACTCCACTTTCGACGTCCTCAATCGATGAACGCCGCCTCCGTCAATAAGGCGCCGTGAAGACACAACCGCCACCGACATCAATCTTGCCTACAATCCATCGAGACTCCGCGAGAGGTTTAGGCCACACACCGTAGCCATCACACTCCTCCCTCGACGAACAGCACATAACCCACCAGACTTACCGGACGATTTCCGCCATGAAATCAAGCTCCTCGTCGCCGTGGTGGTTCCCGATTGATCCCCACCGAGATCCTCTTCATCGTCCTCAAGCGAAACCGGATCTGGTTCACGATCTAAACCGATGTCCTCCACTGAACTCGGCACACCGTATAACTGCTCCGATTAACTCCAATCGCCACGGTAACCCACCGCCACACGTTTTCTTGGCCGCCGAATGTCCAGTTCGCCCGCGTTTTAGAACAAAGGAGATAACCAATGAAAAAAAAACACAAACTAATTAAGAAGATACACAAAATTAACAAAATATCATCGTATGAAACAACTCAAGCACAAAAAATATAGATGACAGGAAAATTAATTGAAGAACGTACCGTGTGCAACATACCAACGTACCAAGCCACAAGTCCATCTACTATAAGAAGAGGAAAATGAAAACCATCAGACACGCACAAGCCAAAAATTGAACAAAGCCTAATTACAAAAAAAGATTTCGATTAGAGAGTATATATGTCAGTTCACCTATGTTGATATTGGAATTACAAACTTCCTTCACCACCACTTCCTTGGCCGTCATGGTGATGTTACGACCATCAAACTCCTTCTGTTCATCTCTTCAATACTATACCTCATAGATTTCTCGTCTTTGAAGATCACAAATATGAATCCCCTCGAGAAACACTGCAAGAAAACAAATTCAAAGAAAATAAATTAATAGCAACAAAGAAACGAACATCTCTCATATAGAAAACACATGAAACTNATCTGACAACAGATTATTTCGATTATGAGGATAATAATGGTTTCCTTCTTATTCAGATGGAGAATAATGTTGGGAGTCCCGAAGACACTAGCCCTGCTATTACAAAATGATGGAAGCGAAGAACCAAACCGGCGCATCTCAAACCGTACCAAGATGCCGAACCGAAAATACATGTCGTGAAGTATCTCTGGTTTTCTTTTATTTGATTTAGGGCCTGTTCGTTTTTTAGTTGGATACTATATCTAGATGCTGTATTGGACGCTACATCTGGATGCTGAATTTAAATACTGTTCGTTTTTGATTTTCGAACAACATCCAGATATTGTATTTGAAAGCTATTATGTTCGTTTCTGATTTTGGAAAAGCATCTAGATGCAGCGTTTGAAATTAAATAATTAACACATTTAAATAATTTTTTGAATTTAACTTTTAATAATCTTATTTAATTTTAATACCTTTTTAAAAAATACACTAGTTAATTTTTAAATACACAAAAATAACACATTAAAAAATAAAGAAAAAACGCAGTTTTGCGGTTTTATGATTTTGGTGGGAAAATACGGTTTTATGGTTTTGGTGACAAAACATGATTTTGCGGTTTTACAGTTTTAGCGGGAAAATACAATTTTATGGTTTTGGTGGAAAAATGCGATTTTGCAGTTTTAGCGGAAAAACACAATTTTACGATTTTGTTGGAAAAACGTGATTTTGCGATTTTGTCGGGAAAACGCAAATATACGATTTTGGCGAAAAAACACAATTTTACGGTTTTGGCGGGAAAATGCGATTTTATGGTTTTGCGGAAAAATACACAAAAATAACACATTAAAAAATAAAGAAAAAACGCAGTTTTGCGGTTTTATGATTTTGGTGGGAAAATACGGTTTTATGGTTTTGGTGAGAAAACATGATTTTGCGGTTTTACAGTTTTAGCGGGAAAATACAATTTTACGGTTTTGGTGGAAAAATGCGATTTTGCGGTTTTAGCGGAAAAACACAATTTTACGATTTTGTTGGAAAAACGTGATTTTGCGGTTTTGTCGGGAAAACGCAAATATACGATTTTGGCGAAAAAACACAATTTTACGGTTTTGGCGGGAAAATGCGATTTTATGGTTTTGCGGAAAAACAAAATTTTACGGTTTTGGCGGGAAAACGCGATTTTAAGGTTTTGACGGAAAAACATGATTTTGCGATTTTGTCCGAAAAATGCGGTTTTAAGGTTTTGACGGAAAAAGGTGATTTTACGTTTTTGGCGGGAAAATGCGATTTTACGTTTTTGACGGAAAAACGTGATTTTGCGATTTTGTCGGAAAAATGCGGTTTTAAGGTTTTGACGGAAAAAGTGATTTTACGTTTTTGGCGGGAAAATGCGATTTTATGTTTTTGGCGGGAAAACGTGATTTTCGGTTTTGTCGGAAAAACGCGATTTTGCAGTTTTGGCGGAAAAATGCGGTTTTAAGGTTTTGACGGAAAACGTGATTTTGCGATTTTGTCGGGAAAACGCAATTTTACGGTTTTGGTGGAAAAACGTGATTATACGGTTTTATCGGAAAAACGCGATTTTACGGTTTTACGGAAAAACGCGATTATAGGTATTTTAGTCTTTTGGTTTTTGAGATGCAAAATTTGCATCCAAACTCTACTTTTTCTAGCATCTCAAATATCGAGATTTTTTGGATTTTTTTTGATTTTGCATCTAGATGCATCATTCAGATGCTAATTCTAAAGTGTTCAAACGAACAACATTTGAACATTTGCATTCAGATGCAACATCTGGATACAAAAACGAACAGGCCCTTAGGTTTAGGCGTTTATATTCCTTTTTCATCTACGATAATTCTTGAGACCATAGAATATTCGTTTTTAATTTAATATCTCGATCGCATACGTAAAAAAGGAATATTTACTTTTTAATTATTAAAATAGTCATAATTATGCAACCGATAATCACAAAATAGTAATTATCTTTTTCAATGTATAGTAACTATCTTTATGTGTTAATTATTTCCTAAATAGATAAATACGCGATGCATCGCATTATTTAATATCGCATTAGCAAATAAAGAAAAGTAATAATTAAATAGGCCACAATTAATTAGGTTAGCTAAATTACGAAATTATACACCTTCACTTTGTATTCATTAATGGTAAAAGAGTAATTCAGTTTTCAACTTTCATTCTCAGCCAAATTCACTTCGCAAATAATAGTGTAAACAATCCCAAAAGGCCCAAACAAGAAGGAATCCGGGTGGGAATTGGTTATATCCGGTCAAGAGTAAGTTGAATTGGTTTAGCTCTCGGGTAAAGATGGTTTTACTCTTGAACTCTGGGTATTAAATTGCAAATCAGAGAGTCAATTGCAAATCAGAGAGAGAGAGAGAAAGCGAAAGTTCGATTGAGAGAGAGAGTTCAGATCGTGAGGTGTGTTCGTTGCGGATTAAGAATTGGATCTGTTGTTTCCGTGCAACATTATCTAATCTTCAAGGTACCTAGGTTTTTTTTTAATCTTCGCTTCTATCACCATTCGAAGAACTAAACAAAGCTCGCTTCGAATCTGCTTTGTTATAATATAACTTGGTTAGAGTGTGATATTCTCTGATTATCCTCGGACGTTTGCAAATTTTCACGGATTTCTTATAGTGGATTTCTCTAATTGCGTCGTTATATTTAGCAAACATATGATTTTTGTTTATAAACTTTGAAGTAGAAGTTGCTCTAGCGTTTGATTTGATTGTGAATTCTCCGTTTACTGAATATTTTGGCTTTGGGTCTACTCCTTGTAAAATATCCATTGAGGTTTTAGGTTAATTTCCGACTTCATAGAGTAGCCTTAAGAACTTGGACTGTTGTCTTTGATGCTTGACGGGTTTTAGGAACTTAAAAGGAGAGACTATTATGAACAAAATTGCTCTGAAATTGAAAATTTTCACCAAAACATCAAGGTGTCTTGCTAGGGTTTATATCCACTATGACTAAAGTTTTCTCTTTCTGAATTGCTTGTTAGAGATAGTACTAAGATATGCATATTATCTGCTTTTTCCTCCTGCATTCGATGGCTAGGTTGAGAGTAAGAAAGACCCTGAATTGCGTTTTGTAGAGTTTTGCGTATCACTTGAACTAAATCCTTTGTGGTTCTGTGCAGTAGGAGAAGAAGAAGAAAGAAAGAAATGGAGTTTGTGGATCACTATATAGTTCTAGGTTTACCCTCTGGAGAGGAAGCTCTGAAGCTTAGCGAGAAGGAGATTGCAAAAGCATACAAGTTGAAAGCTTTGAACTTGCATCCGGATAAACGCCCAGATGATCCCGACGCTCATGAGAAATTCCAGAGGCTCAAGGATTCTTACGAGGTTCTCAAAGACGAAAAAGCCCGGAAGCTGTTTGATGATCTTCTGAGAATCCAGCGTGAGAAACAAGAAAAGAAGTCGCAAGTTGATTCCAAGAGGCGTAAGATGATGTCAGATCTTGAGGAAAGGGAGCGTTCTGCTTTTGCTCCTAATCGTTCAGCTAGACCTTGTGATGAAGAGGAGAGAATCGCCAGGAAGCTTAAGGAGGAGGTAGATAGGATACGTGCAAAACATGCCAAGAAGAAGCCAGAGAGTAGTGGTGTAGATGGAAAGAGAAAGGAAGATAAAAGTGGAGCTGGAGCTAGTGTTGAGCTCGATAAAGAGAGAGTGTTGAAGGTTTCTTGGGAAACAATTGGTCAAGGATATACAGCGGGAAGGCTCAGAGAAGTGTTTTCAGAGTTTGGTGAGGTTGAAGATGTTGTTATTAGGAGTAACAAGAAGAAATGCTCCGCTCTTATTGTAATGGCTACAAAAGATGGAGCTGTGAGTATTATTATTGTTATCTTGATTTCTTTCTTTTTCGTTATATGTCAAGAAATTTAATCATGGATTGTTTTTTTTTTTTCTGCTTCTTATAGGTAGCAGCGACGAGAACACTGTGTGGTGATCTCTCAAATCCATTGCTAGTTGTTCCTCTCCAGAGAGCAGCACAAACCGATTTTTCGACCGCTAAGAAATCCGCAGAAGCAGAACCGCAAAGCAACATAGTAGGTTCTGGTTATCAAGCTTATGAAGACGCGGTCATGCAAAGACTGCGAAAGGTATTTTTCAGATTCTTGTTGATTCATTGAAACTTTTTACTGCTTTCTTATCAAGAAGTCTCATATTTTACTTTGTTTCCTGTTGAATAGGCGGCTATGAACCAGAAATGATAATGGAGTAAGACACATGGTCAAGAATTAAGCTTCTTCAAGATCAAAGTGGTCGTCCCTATTCATCAAGTTTCTATGTACATCCTTTGTCATATCAATTATTGCTATAGAATCTAAAATTCTACAAACTCTACCTTAGAAAAAAAACCTACAAATATTTCGTATCATCTTCACGACCACATAGCACAATCAACATGATTCTTTACTTAGAGCATCTGAATTCCCCGATGGTGATGTTAATTGTGGGACAGACTATTCCTCTTTCCCTGGAAATATTAATCAAGTGAGTTGTCTTATGTTTTGTCCATGTTTTGTCTCTGATTAGGAAGATTTCAGGTCTCTTAATCTTTTGTTTATGTCATTCAATGCAGTTGATTCTGGAAGTTTGTCCATATAAAGAAGGGTTGCAAAAAACTGGGAGTTTGTTAATCCAATGTAACTCTTCTTTTCCTTCCCCTTGGATTCTTGATTGTTAGTAGTTCTAGACAGAAACTCTGATTCTATGCTTTCTTGATTATATAATAGATAAGAATAGCACCAAGACATCATTAAGTCTTCAAATCTGCCACCAACAGCACCAACAGCGCGCGTTGGATTCATGGTAAATGGCTATCTGTAGAGTAAAACAGTTACTTTAGTTATGCATATGCTTGTTGTGACAATGCTATATATGGCCTGCTTATGCACCTGTCAAGAATAATCCCGAGGATGCTGCTAAGGTTAAATGCTTAATGATTACTAACTGCAACCAAAAATCAAATGGCATTCCAATTCTCGTGACATAATCAATTAAATCTACTCGTTTTATCTGCTGAAGGTAACAAAGGGAAACCCCATATCACAGTGCAACTTCTGGCGAAATGGCCATTTCTCGTGCTAACAGCCTTATTCTTCAAACGGTACCTCTATTTTTACATATGCCTCTAGAGACACTTGATTCTAGTGTAGCCGGTTCGAGCCAAACAGTTGTAAATAGTCATCTCCATGATGGTTTATAGTCTTTTTCATTGCCCTCCTCTCTAAAGCTGCATCTTTAGTGGTTGTACTTATATTCTCCAGGCTGGTGTCAAAGTGGAAGAACCTGTGAATCAAGTCTTGAACGGGCAAGAAGTTGAAGTATGGCCTTGTATCACATGGAAACCCAAATGGGGAATGATCTTGTCTGATATCAAGACGAAAGTCGGCCGGAACAGCGAGGTCTCTCAGAGATCCACGATTGCTATCATGGGTCGTAATGTGTTTATTGAAGATCTCTCCTTGGACGGTGCTCTTATTATAGATTCCCTTGATGATGCAGAGGTATTGAGTTCATTTTTTTTTTTTTTTTTTATCTTTTGGATTATCTTATCAGATAAAGAAGACTTAAGCGACAATGTGAAATTATAGGTAAAAAAACTTGGAGGTTTGATCAAGAACAATGGTTGTACAATGGAAAATGTAGATTACAAAGACACATCTGTTCCAGAGGAAATAAGAATCAGAGGTTTTAAATTCAACAAAGTGGAGCAATTCGAGAAGAAGTTCACTCAACCTGGAAAATTTTATGTGGATAACTAAAGTTAGCAAAGTAGATATTCCACTTTAGGATCACTCTCTGTCTCATCATCAGAGTCAGAGTTTTGGTCAGAGGTTCTGTCTTCGTTTTTTCCGACAAGTGCCACAAAGTTTAGTAAGTCTTGAATATGATATTGAGTGAATTTGGTGCAGATCTAAATTCTGTAAAAGAATTAAGAAAAAGACTATGACACGTTTAGTTAGTGAAAATCGACATAAGGGTACCGAAAGATTATGCCATCATTTGTGCGTGTATAACTTACCACATAAGCGAAGAGACCAAACATGGATATGCGTACATAAGCAAAATGGGAGGTGATAGATAATAAATGATTTAACAAACCAAGAACTTTAATTTTGTGGTACCAAACAAGTGTAAGAAAAAATATAAACCTTTATAACTAGATAATTTATTATTAAATAAATAATATTCACTAATACTAATACCAAGATTAAGATAATCAACTAATACAATTACTCAATTAAGTAGAATGTTAGAGATATATTTTTATATTATTAAGATAATTCTGTGAATTAGGTTGAATATTTGTATATATATTTATTGAGATAATTATGTGAATCAGATTATATATATATATATTTACAATACGATATGTACAATTTATATTTTTATATAGCATTATTGTCATATAAATTAGTTATATAATTTAATTTGTAGATATCTAAATAAAATATTATTTATTTATACTTATATCTAATACGATATGTACGTATATATATTTATTTATAGAGTAATATTGAGTTATGAAATATGTATCTATATAGATGTCTAATACGATATGTACGCATATATATTTATTTATAGAGTAAAATTGAATATGAAATAGTTACATAATTTGGCAAATGTGGTGGAGAAAGACGCATGCGGTGGCGAAGGAAGACGCATACGGTGGAGTCTAGGATATGTTTTATTTTCAATGGACCGGATTTGAGATCCTTGAAGGAAGCAAAAATCACATAGTAGATTTAGGATCCGGAGGGATCTGCTCCGGTGTAGAGAGGGAGGAAAAACAGTGGTCTCGACGTTACAGCGAGACGGATCTTAGCGACTTGGGTAGGAGAAGGAGTGTCTGGCGGAAGAGGATCGCCGGAGGAAGGGATTGGTGCGGTGTGTTGATGCGGTTGTGGGAGGATTTAGAGATGGTGGAGTAGAGGAGGAGGGTTAAGAGGAGAAGGAGAATGGAGGATATGGCGATGATGATGAAGATGCAATTACGAGAATGGAGGCTTTTTTTGTTGAGGTTTGATGGTGGAAGAAGCGAATGGAGTTGAGGAGGAGGTGGATAAAAAAGTCTACATTCAATTATATGATAAAATTGTTAAAATACTAAAAAAATATTTCATCAAAATCGATTGAACGCGTGGGGGTAAAGTCGACCGCTTTTATGGTCAAATAGTTTCATGTTTAGACCTCCAAAAAATTGTGTTATTTGTTTAATTTAAGTACAGTTTTAGATTCTTTAGTTAATTGTCTCTAATATATATTCCGTTAAAAATATATGTATGGGTATGACTCGTTAGGAAACGCGTTAGGCGTGACTCAGACGTTCCGTTCAGAATTAGTGATTTTTCCAAATATAAGAAATATACTGGGAAGTAATTTTTTGTCCAATCTTATATAATACTAGAATAGGACCCGCATATATGCGGAGTTTTAATAAGATATTTTAAGTTCGTAAAAATAAATTTGAAAACAAAATCGGATAATCTGTAAAAAAGTAATAAAATTTAATCTTATTAATATTTTCAAATATATATGTTTTAATACTTTTATATGAATTAAGTTTATTTCTAATGCTTTATCTAATTTATTCTAAAATTTTGATAAATTAATTATTCTACTTTTATCATAATTAAAATTTAGATTAGAATCCGCATATACACGGATTTATAATAATAAAATTTATAACCCGTTATAATAATTTTTTTTAAAAAATAGAAAACAAAATCGGATCAGTACTGGAAAATATAAGAAAAACACAAAATCGAAACCTAAGAGTTATTGATTTATTTTAATTCTCAGTTATTTTAAACTAAAATATTCAATACACGGAATCTGTTGAGGGTCCTAAGCAATATTAACTCTACCTCTCATATAATTCACACAATTATTCAACTATCTTTTTATGTTCTGCTGCGTTAAAAACTTGGGTATACAATTCGAGTCCTTCAAGTATATTAACGATCTCCCCGTTAACTTTTGTTTTTATTTTCTTTTTCTTAATTTAATATGTTTTTTTTCTTTTATTTTATTTATTTCTTTTTTAAAAAATTAGTATTTTTTTTCTTTTAGGATTTGAATATTTTTTATTTATAATATACTTAATCAAAATCTTAAAAATTAATTTGCCATGTGTCGCGATCATGTTAATTATTAACTTTGACGCATCTTACTTTATATAATAGGACTAGATATGGACCCGTGTATTGCACATATTTTTGGTTTAAGTCCATAACTAAAATTTATAGATATTTTTTATAAATCAGATTCATCATTTTCTTTATTTGCGTTTTGTTTTCAAAATACTTGTTTTTTTAAAATAATTGTTCTTGGTAATTTGAACTCTTGAACTCATTGTTTCTACTTATCATTTGGTATCACCATCTCCGCAATCCGTTTCTCAAGTTAAGAGACTCTCTTTTTCCTCATTCGATAATAAGAAGACGAAGCAGTCTGAAGAATCTTTCTCTATAATCGTACTTTATTATGTAATCGTTGTTTTTGATTAAGGTCACAACACTTTTGATTACTTTCCGATAAGTTCATGAAACTCATCAAAGGAAAGTCAATTTACCGAATACCAATTTTATTACTGCCATCAGATGGTGTTTGGATCCTTGGTCATCACTGGTTCGGATGCAATAACAACAATAGCTGCTCTGCAGGAGGAACAAGTTCTGATTTCCTAAGCATGTTCTTAACTGCTTCTCTCTTATTATTATCATATCCAATCGGTATTCTTTTTCTTCTTTTTGGTTATTGTCCATACTTCAAATTATTTTAGAAGATTTTTTAACTTTTAAGAGTTGACTGTGGCATTGTTTCTGTGCTAAAAATATATTTATTTTTTTGTGTTTTCTTTATGGCCACTCGAACATAAAATCATTCATTGTTTGTTTTCATGAAATCTTTTTAGATTAATGGCACACTCCTTCTTTCCCTACTGAATCGAACCTCAAACCGCCATCACTATCGCAATCTGGATTCTATTCTCCAAGACCTTCTTTATGATCATCCCGCATGTTTTTTCAGAACCGTGGCAGTTTCACCGCCCTAACATGGTCGTTAACCTTCATTTTCTATATATATTATTATTCCAACCATCTTTTAATAAAAAATTAAAATAATTACATGGTATTCACAACTTAAAAACTAATATTTACCGACAAACATTTACTAACAAATAAGATTTCGTACCGGTTATGATATGCTGTCATGTGTCACTATAAATTCACATGTGTAATTTGTTTTGCTTTTTTTTTCTTTCTCTACGTGTTTCGCTTTCATCGAACAAACACAAAAACAATGCTTCCGTTTTCTTTTTTTCTCCCTTCTCCACACGATTCTCTTTCATCCAAAAAATAAAAACAAAAATCAAACCACCCAACGAATCAAAAAAAAGATTAATGACATCATCAACAAAACATTAATGAATTCTACGACAAAAGCATGAATGGTGGCTGTGAGTATTGGAGATTCAACTAATGAGATTTTTCGATTACTTTGGGAGAGCACTCTCCGAAGTATTATCATCTGGTATTGTCGTTCATGTGGATATGTGCAGGAGTTCCGATCAACATAAGTCCATGGAGTTCTCGGTTTTAGCCGAAAAGTACACAAGACGAAGGGTGAGGTCGTTTCCACTATTATTATCTGGTTTTTTTTTTTTGTCTTTCTTAACTTCTATATCAATCAGTTCAATAAAACCTGAATTTTAGTGAATTCAATGTTATTTATAGATGCGGTAAAAGTAACTTACAATAAAGCAACCCTTAGTTTGAAATGCTTAGGCACGTTTTTCTAGGAGTTGACATTGGCGACGGCGCAAGGCTCTAGAGATCTCACCCACTTTCCTTTACCCAAAATAGAAAGTACCGGAGGTCTCTCCTTTTCTGACAGTCCCTACAGCTCCTACATTCCAAACCGGAATTTTCCCTGAAGTACTCTTACTATTTTTCAACTCCTTGAAGTGTCTGGTTCAAGGCTCTTGGGGGAAAACCGGACTGAGTCTCTTCCCCAAAGTAAGGCCAATGGAAGTTTCCTCCCAAATCTCTCTACTCTGGCTGGAGACCGGCCACGTTATATCCTGCTAGTCTAAGCAGGGAACTCTTCTCGGTAGTCACCGTTGACTAACTGAAGAACCTTCATCACTTTTCATAGTGAAAGAATCTTTCTCACTTAAAAGTGAATACCTTCAACCTTCTCACAAAACATGCATATTTGTTACTTGCTACCTTCACACGTTAGTAAAGGTGTTGTTAAAATGACTTACCTCCTTTCATCATCCTTTACTCACGTAACTATGGCTCGTCGGCTAACCTATGAATAAAAAGGAAAAGGTCTGGCCCCATGTGAACCTCCTAGATCTGCTCGTGTGGTAGTCCCACACTTTGACAACACAGAGCTAATCCGTACACACTCTCTCACCATCATTGGTAGTGTTACAAACCCTAGAGCTCAGAGGATCTGGTCCCTCATACCATTCTCTGCTGACCACTAGAAAGTCTCGTCTCGGCCCATAGGGTGCTGACCTAGGGCAAGGGCTTTTCCAGTTCCAGTTCGCAAATGAAGCAGATCTACAAAATGTTTTTGAGAACCGACCTTACCACTTTTCCCGCTGGATGGTCATCCTGCAGAGATGGGAGCCAACAATGTCAAGACCTTTCCCATAGCTAATCCCGTTTTAGATACAAGTTCAAGGTATACCCATCCATCTCTAGTCTGACGCAACCCTGATGAGTATAGCTAGAGATATTGGCACCTTTAAATCTCTAGAGATTACTCTTACCTCAGCTAGAATGAGAGTCCTTATCGATAGGCTTCAGCCTCTGATAATGTCCACTACCGTAGTTTTTGATAATGGAGATGAGGTCTCGGCACATCTAGTGTATGACAGACTTGAGAGGTACTACTCTGTCTGCCTCCGACTCTCCATGAAGCCAAAGACCGCCCCTACAGACAACCTAAATAACCTCTGGCCCTCCCGCCTACTCCTCATAGAATATCAGATTCAGCTAGGAAAATTTGAGACCTAGCCTAGAGGAGGCCAGAAACTCTTCTCGAAGTCGTAATACCTCCTCTGCTAGAGCAGGGTATAGATCTCCTCCTCGCCATATCTCCCATAGAGACATAATCTCATCGGTCTCCTCCTTTAGAGATTGTGACTTAAGGTACCATAGAGAAAGATCCTACTACTCCAGAGAGCCAGCTCCTCCCGCTAATCAGGATGACAATTATAGAAAACCATCACATCCTTCGGTATCACAATCCCATGATTCTACCCGCCAGGCCTGGATTGCAAAGACAAGACTCGTTGGGTCTGACATGATACAACCATCCCCAGCAAAATCGAGTTCCTCAAGGCCTCACAGGTCCCTTTTGGACCGTGATGGATCACCAGATCAACTAGATGACAACATTCCCCAAGCGGGTTTCCAAGAAGCCTTGGGTGAACTTCGTGACATTATGATCCAGTACTCTAACTGCGCTGATCCCTCGAAGAGCGCTGCTAGAAAGGAACGCTCTCGACAAGCAGAGGAAACTGGTCAATTTGAAGAAACGGCAGCTCGGATGGTCAGAACATCACTTGCGTCTCTAGTTCTTGAAGAAGAACCAGAAATCAATCCTCCTTCTGTGGAGAGAATACTAGTGTCAATGAGATTGGGCCCGGTGAATGAGAACCCCATTCCTTCATCTACATCTGTCAAAAGGAAACTAAGAAGACCACCTGGTAAAAGAGCAGCCCAGGGGATGCAAGCTCTTCTCAGGAACCAACATTAAAAAAGAGAAGAGTCGCAAAAACTCAACCCTCGCCTCGTAGGAAGTTACTACAGGTGCTCCCTCGGAGAGTGGTTAAAACCCACGTTCAAAATTCGTTAGGCGCTAATCGGGCGCTCGGATTGGACCTAGCGCCTAACGTAAAAATCGGAGATTATTCGGAGATTAATCGGGGACTAGTTTTTGAGATTTTTTTAATATATTTTGATATGTTTAAATTTTAGGAATCCATAATAAGTTATATAGTTTGATGTTTAAGTTTCATAAAATATTTATGTGAAAAGTTAAATTTTCATCATGTCATCATACATAATCATATGATCTTAAATATATATTCAAAATACAAAATCAAAGTTCCAATCACATGAGACACAAAAAATGGTATAATCTTGTTCTTGAGACACAAAAAAATATTGGAAGGTAACAAAAGAATGAAAACTAAACTTTTTCCTCCTTTCCTTCCTTCTACGATCAAGTAATCACAATGTGTTTGGGCTTTGGGTTTTGTAGAGTTCTTGGTTATCTGCAAATGATCAAAGAAATGTCAACTAAAAAGAAAGCATACAAATATTTACAAACATAAACAAATGTAAACTAAAAAGAAAGTAAAGAGAAGTTACAAACATAAATTACATATAGCTACGTGAAACGAACATGAAAGAACAATAAATAAAATTGTAATAACATGAATTAAGCAAATGCAACAAAAGTTTAGAAAACAAACCTTACTAAGTCAAGGGAGTGTCACGAAACAGAGGTGCTTCATGAAACACATCATGTTCAAATTCCATGTCAACCATTACTTGATCTTCTTCCTCAGATTCAAAATCATCATCATAAAGCTCTCTCACCTTTGGAGGTTGGGTAGTTGGTACAATACTAGCATCACTAGCTTCATCTTCTTGATGATGCTCCACAATCCAATCTTCGACGGTTTCTTCGTTACCATCGTCTAAGATCACATCTATTGCTTTCTCTCTAATCTTTTTGTGGTTGTTAAATAATCTTGCATTAAACTGAACATATACAAGGCTGTTTAGGCGATTCACATCTAATCTGTTTTTTTTCTTCGTGTGGATCTGAAATTTAAGAACAAATGTTGTAGTCACTTTCTAAAACACCAATAGCCTTACAAGAACATATGTAAAAAGCAGAAATACTAAGCTCACTGCTTCAAAACTGCTCCAATTCCTTTCACAACCAGAAGAACTCGAGGTCAAAGCTAGAATTCTTGTCGCTAGTTTTTGCAAAGTAGGTGTATGACATCCATATGTTGACCACCAATTCTCTAATATTTTGTAACTATTACATATGTCATATAAAGATCATATACAATTAAACTCAAGTGAGAAAACATACCAGGATCAAATTTTTCATCATTGTTTTCACATCCTATTAGTGCTAAATTTATTCCAAAAGAGCCATACTTGTTTTTATAGAGATTTAACTCGTCATTAACGATTTTATTTTGCTTATCAAAATCTCCATGATAAAAAGTCTCAACACAAACGATGAATCCCTCTGAGATCTCCAAATCATATTGAATAGTGGGATCTTTGTAGAAGTAGTATGGGTTTAGGAAGTAAGCAGCAAGATGCAAAGGAGAATCCAACCTACCTTTCATTATTTCTTCCATAATTTGAAAGATAGGTTGGTAATTCTTTTCCAAATGATTAGAAGCTTCTTATATAGAATTTTAGCTTCTAACATCTCTCCATAATTAAAACCCAGAGAAGGTTTCTTTTCTCCATCTGCAAGCCTTAGAACTTTGACCATAGGACAAAACACTTTCAAAACCAACATAACATTATTCCAAAATGCGTAGCTCATAACCGTATCAGAAGCAACCTTCCCTTTCACACACTTAGAATGCTTGCACTCATGCCATTCATTATTGTCGAACATGCACATCAGTTGTGCTTTCTTCTCATATAAACTTTGTAGTGTCAAAAAGCACGTAGCAAATCGTGTTGCTCCTGGTCTCACAATATCTCTCTTCTTTGTAAAGGTTCTCATCTAGGATAACGTTTTGTGGTGAGCATATATGAAGATTGTGAAAGCCTTAGCTTGATTGATCACTTTAGCAAACCAAGGCAACTTGGAAACTCCCTCAAGCATCAAGTCAATAGTGTGAGCAGCACAACCTGTCCAAAAAAATATGTGGTCTCTTCTCTTTAAGCATCTTTGCAGCTGCTACATTGTTTGTAGCATTATCAGTGACTACCTGAACAAATTTTCCAACCCCAATATCTTCAATGCACTTGTCTATGTACTTGAAGATATATTCATCAGTGTGGGAATCTTTAGAAGTATCCTTTGAGGAAAGAGAACATGTACCTCCCCTAGAATTTACACACAAATTCATGATGCTTCTCCTTTTCATGTCAGTCCATCCATCTGTCATCACAAAGCAGCCTTGTTGTTCCCATTCTACTTTTAGACTTTTCAACTTTTCTTTTGTCTTCTCTTGTTCTTCGTTTAACAATGATTCTCTCAACTGATATTGACTAAGAATCCAACCAGGTCCAAATTGTCATAATGCTTCACAAAATAACCTAAAAGGTTCATTATCAATAGCATGGAAGGGAATACTAGACTGGTACATCAATCTAGCACAATATTGGCGAACAACATGTGTCTTCTCTTTAGAAATCGCATCATGTATATTCTGTTGCCGTGTCTGTGCAGCCAAAGAAGATTAAGGGTTAATGCAGCTTGCAAACTTATCCATAGGGACTTGAAAGTGAGGAGACTTAATAGTTCCAATCTCTGCTTTCAGTTCCTCATCTTCAACCGGCCCATGTATATTAACCTCTGATCTAAGAGCTTCCTCATGTTTTCTCTTCATCGTTTTCTTGTTCTTCACTTCTAGAAGTGCATCCATACACTTCTTTTGGTCCTCCTTAGTTGACAATGGACAAGCAGAAACATTCCCTTTTTGATGAGCAATATGTTCCTTAATTCTATACACCCCACCACACATTTATTTCCCACACAATGTGCACTTCAGCTTATCTGGATTTTTTGGAACATACAACACTCCATATTCCCAGCCTACATCGTTAGAGTTTCGTAGAGCAATGATCAAGCTAAAACTAGGTTTTAGGGAATAGACAACCCGTTTTGTAGAGCAATCCAAAACCAAACTCCCTCTAGTAACATTCTTGGCCACACCCAATCGCATTTGAAATGATAGAAATCGATGATCAGATGATCTAAAGTATTTCACTGCATTTCTAATAGCATTCACACTACTATTGATTTCTTCTAAGCCATCCTTCACAATCAAGTTCAAAATATGAGCACAACAACAAATATGCATAAAATCTCCTCCTAATATTAGTGCATCATCTCTCTAACACTTCAGTTTTTCCTTGAAATGTCTGATAGCATTGTCATTGCTAGAAGCATTATCAACGGTGACAGTGAAAATCTTCTCGATTCCCCATTCCATCATACAACTCTTAAGCCGTTATGCAATTGTCTCTTCTTTATGATCGGGGACAGGCTTAAAGCTTATGATTTTTCTTTGTAAACACCAATTCTCATCGATAAAATGTGCAGTGATAACCATATAACTAATACTAGTATTAGACGCAGTCCATAAATCTGTAGTCAAACACAATTTTGCTTATTCTTACTAAACAAGCTCTTTAGAAAAGCCTTTTTTCATGTGCATTTTGACAACATCCTTGGTGATTGTCTGCCGTGAAGGAATCTCAAATTGAGGGACATCAACTTCACAAAACTGAATGAACCCAGGACGTTCTACAAATGCAAATGGCAACTCATCTAAAACAATCATCTTAGCAGTTGATTATACTATAATCGTGGCGGAGAGCAGCTGCCTAGCGACTAGGCGGCCGATTACTCGGCTAGGCGCCCGAGATTTTGAACGTGGGTTAAAACCAACACTCAGTCCCAGACATCAAAACCAGGCTCAAGCTCTCGCAAAGGCAGTACTCAAAACTCTGCCCCTCCAGCAGCGTCTAAGATGATACCTGCAAGCTCCAAGAGAGCATCAGATTTTCAAAATCTGGCCAATCCTCTTCCTTAAATATGGCTTGCTGGAACTGCCAAGGTCTGAAAATTTTCTTGACAGTTCAGCGTCTCCGAGAGATTAACAAGAATATAGCCCCAGATATTATGTTCCTCTCGGAAACAAAAAACCCCACCAGCTTTGTGTTGAACAAGCTACAATGTCTAAACTTCCCCAACAACGCCTTCGTGGAACCCTGCGGTCACACAAGAGGTGGCTTGGTCCTGATTTGGAGACAAAACATAAATCTAGAAGTCATCTCTTCTTGTAAAAATTTATTCGATACACATATTATGTATGAAAGCAAAAAGTTTTACGCTACCTTTGTGTATGGTGACCCAGATAGAATGGCTAGAAAGCTTATTTGGAATCAACTCACTGCACTAGCTCAAGCTAGGGATGCCTCCTTGTTTATGTCGGGAGACTTCAACGACCTTTTGGATAATTCAGAGAAAAAGGGTGGTCCGACGAGGGCTGAAGGCACTTTCAACGATTTCAGAACCTTCCTCTCAAATAATGTTTACTAACAAATAATGTTTCCTACCGGTTATGATATGCTGTCATGTGTTACTTTATAAATTGACATGTGTCATTTGTTTTACTTTTTTTCCCCTTTCTCTATGTGTTTCTCTTTCATCGAACAAACACAAAAACAACACTTCCATTTTCCTTTTTTCTCCCTTCCCCACATGATTCTCTTTTATCTAACAAACAGAAATAAAAATCAAATCACCCAACGAATCAAAAACAAGATTAATGGCACCGTCAACAAAACATTAATGAATTGTACGACAAAAGCATGAATGGTGGCTGTGAGTATTGGAGATTCAACTAATGAGATTTTCCAATTATTTTGGGAGAGTACTCTCCGGAGTATTATCATCTGGTATTATCGTTCATGTGGATATGGGTAGGAGTTCTGATCAACATTAGTCCATGGAGTTCTCGGTTTTAGCCGAAAAGTACACAAGACGAAGGGGGAGGTTGTTTCCACTATTAATTATTATCCAGTTTTTTTTTGTATTTCTTAGCTTCTGTATCAATCAGTTCAATAAAATCTGAATTTTAGTGAATGAAATGTTATTTATAGATGCGGTAAAAGTATTCGGTATATTGCCCAAAATTGTTTTTTTTGATGGGCTCAGTTTCTCAATTTTGATCATAAAATTACAAAAAATCAAGAACCAATGGGTAAACTAAAGACTCGACATTGCAGCTACTAATTGATACAGTCATGATTGATGAATGTTTCCTATAATATTTAGTATTTGCAAGCTAGGACGAATAGAATGAAGTTTTCATCATACAAAAGTTATGTCTCTTTCTTAAATTTATCGTTTACATTTGTATATTTTCGAGTTTCGACAAACTTGATTGAGTCAACAAGAACTTTCTTTGAATTCAAAACCGAGATTTATATAAATTCAAACCAACTTTCAATAGACCGGAACCAAACACAATTTTTTTTTTTTTTAACCAAACCCAAATTTGCATGCAGTGTCCATTTTTGTATCTGGTCAGAGACCGTGTGGAATATGCCACACCGGTTTAGCGTAGAAAAACCAATTCAAATCCAATTACAAGATTTATCATATAGTATTTGGGATCAAAGCATCACAGGTTTACGTACTTCTTTTTCCAAGATTTACTCGTAATTAACTAAATATAATATTTGAATGATTTAACTAAAAATAATATCTTTGAATGTATACATATATAAGTATATTAAAAAGTCTAGGACAATGCAAAATTAACACGTTATTTGTTTGCCGGAAAACATCAGCGACAAATTATATATATCGAGACTTATATAATTAAAAATACTCACTTAGCGATTTTACCATTACTCTCAAGTCTCAAGTCTCAAGGTGTGTTGTGTAAAATGATTTCTTGGCAAATAATGTTTGATAATTGGTACTTGTGTAGGTGTTTTGTTTTTTCTTTTGGTCTTTTCTGCCAACAGGTTCATATGTGGGATTCGTTCGAGTATTGGTGACGCCATAGGAGGAGGTGGACCAGGTGGTGATGATGGAGGTGATAGAAACGGTGGAAATTTTGGAGGTGGAGGTGAATCAGGTGATGGAGGCGGCGGCGGCGGATGTGGTGGTGGAGGCGGAGACTGATTTAGGACATATATATGCAATCTCTTAATGATTTATTTGTTTTGGTTTGTCTTTCATGTTATGTTTATTTGCTTCTTAAAGTCCCACCTAAGGCGTTTAGGACTTGGTTTCTTTATTTCGTTAGAATTATGGGTTTTCAACGCTTTGAATGTTTCGAAGGTTTTTTCTTTTGTAAGGTATATGATTGTAGGTTTTTTTTGCCACTGTTGTAAATTTGATGCTTTATTCTTGAATCATGGCTGTAACTAAAATGAGTAACCAAATTCCAGACGTTTTGAAAATCGTGCAAAAATAATTAAAATTATCTATTTACCCAAAGAAAACTTTAATATAAAGATGACTAACGAGTAACGACATACATACGTTTCTTTTTTAATGTTAAGCTTACTAGCTTAGCATGACATCTCTTTGCCACAATCACAAAGACACATAATGTTCAGGTCCTTCCCGAACCAAGAAGATGAAATATCTGACTTACTCATCACTTGTAAAAGCACACAATCATTTTATCTAGTTTTCTTGAATACTATGATTTAGTCATAACTCATGAATGTTCCTTATAATTTTTGGTATTGGAAGCTTGGACGAATTATGTCATTAAGTTTCATCATACAAAAAAGTATGTATGTTTCTTAAATCGTTTCGATTTGAATCTTTCAACGAAGTTTATTAATTCCAACAAGACCCAAACAAGAAATAACATTTTTTGGTGTTGTTTTTTCATAACCGGAATTTATATTAATTATTAAATTCAAACCAAATTTAATTTTCAATAGGCCGGTCAAAATCCAAATGTGCAATGCACTTATATATTCTCATGTTTGTATCTGGTCAGAGACCGTGTGGAAAATGTCACATCGGCTCAGCGTAGAAAAACCATTTGGAATTCAAAATTTAATTACAAAATTTATCATATAATATTTGGCGTCAAAACTTCACAGGTTACGTTTTATTCAGATTTTTTCCGTAACTATATATTTGAATGATTTAACAAACAAAAAAAGCTATCTCTCTGAATGTGTATAAACATATAAATATTAAAAGCCTAAGTCAATGAAAATTAAACACGTTATTTGTTTGCAGATCAGCGACAAAATATGTATTATCGTGACTTGATAGTTAAACATAGAGATTTCAATCATTAATCCCAACTCAAACCTCGACGTGTGTTGTGTAACATGGATTTTATGGCAATAATCGTCATAACCTCAATTGCTGTTATCTTTGTTTTGGGGGTTCTTACGGCCTTTTGTTGCAATGGAGGAGGTGATGATAGCAACGGACACGGTGGAGATTTTGAACACGGAGGTGGAGGTGGAAGTGGAGGTGAAGGTGACGGAGGTGGCGGCGGTGGAGGTGGAGGTGGAGATGGTGGAGGTGGATGTGATGGAGGTGGCGGATGTGGTGGTGGAGGCGGAGACTGATTAAGAATTATATGCAATCTCTTAATGATTTCTTAGTTTTGGTTTAGCTAGACTCCTATGTATAAGTTTGTCTTTCATGTTATATTTCTTTGATACTACCTAAGGTGTTTTAGGACTTGGTCTCTTTATTTCGTTAGAATCATGGGTGTTCAAGGCTTTGAATGTTTGGCAAGTTTTTTCTTTTATAATAAATTTCATTTACAAGATACACAAAAAATAGTTTGTCTTGATTTTTGAGAGCAAAAAAAAAAGGATTATAATTTTCCATAATTTTCTTCTTCAATATCAAGTATTCACAGTGTAATGGACTTATAGATATGTTAGAAGTTTTTACTTGTTAATCACACTTAAAAATAGAAGTTAAAAGCATATCATCATTAATAAGCCATGGTGTACAATGTAATGATATATTTACAAACCTACTAAAAGCTTTAAAAGTGAGTTGATCAAATATGAAGACGACCGAGTAATATGAACAAACCCACAACGACTATATTATAGTAGTATTATATCTTATTATATAAAGTAAGATGCGTCAAAGTTGCTAATTAACATGATCGTGACACGTGTCAAGTTAATCGGTTAGATTTTGACATGTGTTAAAAGATTACTAATACTAAAAAAAGGTAAATAAGAAAATTAAGAAAAGGGAAAATAAGTTTCTTTTATGTTTTTCATTTAAATTAGAGAAATTGTATAATCGATTACTAATACTAAAAGGAACATAAATAAAAAAAGCAAAAAGGTAAATAAGAAAATTAAGTGATCGGATAAAACAGAAATAAATAGTAGACTAATCCTATAAGAAAAAGGAAAATAATACTATTTTTAAAAGAAAAAAGGGAAAATAAGTTTATTTTATGTTTTTCATTTAAATTAAAGAAATTGTATAATCGATTACTAATACTTAAAAAAAAAAAAGCAAAAAAGATAAATAAGAAAATTAAGTGATCGGATAAAATAGAAATAAAGAGTATACAAAACTTCACAAAACTGAATGAACCCGGGACGTTCTACAAATGCAAATGGGCAACTCATCTAAAACAATCATCTTAGCAGTTGATTATACTATAATCGTGGCGGAGAGCAGCTGCCTAGCGACTAGGCGGCCGATTACTCGGCTAGGCGCCCGAGATTTTGAACGTGGGTTAAAACCAACACTCAGTCCCAGTCATCAAAACCAGGCTCAAGCTCTCGCAAAGGCAGTACTCAAAACTCTGCCCCTCCAGCAGCGTCTAAGATGATACCTGCAAGCTCCAAGAGAGCATCAGATTTTCAAAATCTGGCCAATCCTCTTCCTTAAATATGGCTTGCTGGAACTGCCAAGGTCTGAAAATTTTCTTGACAGTTCAGCGTCTCCGAGAGATTAACAAGAATATAGCCCCAGATATTATGTTCCTCTCGGAAACAAAAAACCCCACCAGCTTTGTGTTGAACAAGCTACAATGTCTAAACTTCCCCAACAACGCCTTCGTGGAACCCTGCGGTCACACAAGAGGTGGCTTGGTCCTGATTTGGAGACAAAACATAAATCTAGAAGTCATCTCTTCTTGTAAAAATTTATTCGATACACATATTATGTATGAAAGCAAAAAGTTTTACGCTACCTTTGTGTATGGTGACCCAGATAGAATGGCTAGAAAGCTTATTTGGAATCAACTCACTGCACTAGCTCAAGCTAGGGATGCCTCATTGTTTATGTCGGGAGACTTCAACGACCTTTTGGATAATTCATAGAAAAAAGGTGGTCCGACGAGGGCTGAAGGCACTTTCAACGATTTCAGAACATTCCTCTCCGAAAATGACCTATTTGATTTACAAATTTCTGGTGAGGCACTATCCTGGTGTGAAAATAGAGGTAGCCATATAGTCAAATGCCGTCTGGATAGAGCCCTCTCCAACAGTTACTGGGAGGAAGAATACTCAGTTGGGAGATGCAAATACTTACGTTTTGAAGGCTGCGATCACCGACCGATAGTCACGGTCCTCGATCCTACCAAAAAGAAAAAGAAAGGGTTATTTAGGTATGAAAGACGCCTAAAAGATAACCTTGAAGTTAAGGAGCTTGTAACAAAAACCTGGAATGAAGACCGAACCATCTATGTCAACAGAAGATCGATAGATGCCATGTTGCAATTGTCCGTTGTCATAAAGAAAATCATGTCAACAGCCAAATCCGTATTGAGTAAATCAAACAAGCACTTGAAGAGGCAATGACTAATCCCATCTCTAATGAGGAAGCTCTCCGACAATTAAACTTAAGCCTAAAACAGACTTACGATGATGAAGAGGAATTTTGGAAACAACGAAGCTGCCAACTATGGTTAAATCTCGGAGATAAGAACACATGCTTCTTCCACGCCTCAACCAGGAACCGATTTGCAGCTAATAAGTTCACAGTCATCGAAAGACGAATCAGGACAAGCCGTTTTCTCAGAGGGAAATCTCTCGGGTTATTACTGAGTATTTCAAAAAACTGTTTACCTCTAATGGAATCTCTCCAGCTGAAATGGAGGAGACTGTCAGATTTGCGCTGCTCCCTGTTATTACAAAAGACATTAATCAGTAGTTAATCAGAGAGCCCACGGTAGAGAAAATTAAAAATGCCCTATTCGCTATTCATGCCGACAAAGCTCCGGGCCGTGCAGTTTTTTGGCATCTTCTTTCAATCAAATTGAGACACCATTGGCCAAGACGTAGTAAGAGAATTCAAAGAATTCATGAGATCCACTGCTTTGCCAAGAACAATTAATGAGACATTTATCAGGCTAATCCCCAATATCAAGGCACCGAAATTTGTTGCTGACTACAAACTCATTGCTTTGTGCAATGTCTTCTACAAGGTTATCTCTAAGCTACTAGCTCGCAGATTGCAACCATTCATAGACAAAACTATATCTGAGAACCAGTCAGCATTTTTGCCTAAGCGTGCTATCTCTGATATTGTCCTAATAACTCATGAAGTTCTCCACTACCTCAAAACATCTAGTGCAAAGAAACGATGCTCTATGGCTGTGAAAACAGATATGAGTAAAGCCTATGACAAACTAGAATGGGGTTTTATCCGACAAGTTCTACAATCCCTAGGTTTTCATGAAAAAATCATTGGGTGGTTTATGCAATGTGTGCATACTGTCTCATAATTCTTTCTAGTGAATGGAGCCCCGCATGGTTTTGTTAGGCCATCTAGAGGAATAAGACAAGGTGATCCGATCTCACCTTATATCTTCATAATGTGTAGTGAAGTTTTTTCTGGGCTGTGTAATAAAGCAAAAGGCGATGGCAGCTTACAAGGCATCAAAGTGTCAAAGGGTAGTCCTCGAGTTCTTTTGTAGAGCAAATGGAGATAGCGGCAGAACACTTAGTGGAATCTTGAACAGATACGCTGCAGCATCATGCCAACTTATCAATTTCCGGAAGTCATCAATCTCTTTCTTGAGGAAAACTCCACAGAGCCTACACACAAAAATGAAACATATATTACACATTGAAAAGGAGGGAGGAATAGGAAAATACTTGGGATTTCCTAAGTTATTTGGGAAGAAGAAGAAAGACCTGTTCACATCCATTGTCGACATGATCAAACAGAAAGCAGTCCACTGGTCGTCTAACTCCTCTAAGGCGCTAGTAAGCTAATACTTCTTAAGAGTGTACTAGCATCAATGCCTAATCACGTCATGACCTGCTTCAAGCTTCCTCAGTCACTATGCAAGCGTATACAGTCGGTGATGACCAGATTCTGGTGGGATTCTTCCCTAGACCATCAGAAAATTTGCTGGGTCTCCTAGGAAAAGATGACTAAACCAAAGAGCTTAGGAGGATTGGGCTTCAGAGACATCAACCAATTTAATGATGCCTTACTTGCAAAACTAAGATGGAGACTCATTCAAAATCCCACCTCACTCCTGGCTAGAATTCTCCTGGGTAAATACTGCCATTCACAAGATCTCCTGAAGTGCTCAGCTCCATCGACTGCCTCCCATGGCTGGCATAGCATTCTTTGTGGCCGTGATATCCTGGTTCATCATCTGGGATGGATAATTGGAGATGGCAAGTCTGTTAACGTTTCGAACGACGCTTGGCTATCAACTTCGCAAGCTTCATGCCCTTGGGGACCTCCCCCGAATTCCATGCATCACATGAAAGTGGCAGAGCTATTGGACCCCATCACGTCCGACTGGAATCTGGAAAGAATTGAGCAAGTTTTACCTCATGATAGAGATGAAATCCAGTCACTGAAGCCTAGCTTGCTCGGGGCACCAGAAAAAGTTAGCTGGCTCCTCCACCCTACAGGAGAGTATACCTCTAAGTCTGGATACTTGGCTGCGGCCAGATGCGATGATCAAATCCTCCATGCGGCCCATCCACCGAACAAAGAATGGAACTTTCTGGTATGGTCCCTAAAGATTTCCCCCAAAATAAAACTATTCCTCTGGAAAGCCTTGCAAGGGGGCTATTCCAGTGGCTGAACAACTTCTCACTCAGAACATTTTGGTTAATCCCAAGTGTTGCCACTGTGATGAATCTGAATCCATCCTCCTGTTCCATTGTCAATTTGCTCAAGAGGTTTGGAACAAAGCTCCCTTCGGCCTGAATTTCAATTCAGCAGAGATAGAGGATCTAAGATCTGGACTGCGCCTAGCAAAAACCCAATTTTCTCTTCCCCCTGTGGGATTGAATACTAGACGTCTCTTTCCCTGGATCGGCTAGGCCCTGTGGATTGCCTGAAACCAGAAGATCTTCAATGAGAGAACCTTCTCTTCTGATGACGCCATTCTGCAAGCAGTTCAAGATGCACGAGAATGGAATCTGGTACAAGATCCGCCGAAGATCTCGGCTCCTTTTCAAAGGATCCATGTCACCCCTTTTATTCCTCTACTCTCAGAGAAGGAATAACTATTTGCAAATCGTGGAGAGAAGACTGCAAATCGGCAGGTCTTGGCTGGACTTTCTCTAGAGATTCAAGCCAAGTCTCCAAACACTCCTCGTCCCAACCCTTTGCTTGCTCAGCGCTGCAAGCAGAAGCCCTGGCCCTCCGAGCAGCTATGTTCGCAACCAGGAATCTCGGCTTTAGATTGGTGGTTTTTCCGTCGGATTCTCTCATACCGATGCAACTAATCAGTTCCGGACAAACTTCTTCAGAGATCCACAACATTCTCTCAGATATTGAAATATGTCGCTCTTATTTCCTATCTACTTCGTTTAAGTTGATCTCTCGGTCATTTAATGTTGTGGCAGATGCTTCTTTCCCTACTCAATTGAACCTCAAACCGCCATCACTATTGCAATCTGAATTCTATTCTCCAAGACCTTCTTTATGATCATCCCCACTTGTTTTTTCGGAACGGTGGCAGTTTCACCGCCCAAACATGGTCGTCAACCTTCATTTTCTATATATATTATTATTCCATCTATCTTTTAATACAAAATTTAAAAAATTACATGTATTCGCAACTTAAAAACTAATATTTACCGACAAACATTTATTAACAAATAATGTTTCCTACCGGTTATGATATGCTGTCATGTGTCACTTTATAAATTCACATGTGTCATTTGTTTTACTTTTTTTCCCCTTTCTCTATGTGTTTCTCTTTCATCGAACAAACACAAAAACAACGCTTCCATTTTCCTTTTTTCTCCCTTCCCCACATGATTCTCTTTTATCCAACAAACAGAAAGAAAAATCAAATCACCCAACGAATCAAAAACAAGATTAATGGCACCGTCAACAAAACATTAATGAATTGTACGACAAAAGCATGAATGGTGGCTGTGAGTATTGGAGATTCAACTAATGAGATTTTCCAATTATTTTGGGAGAGTACTCTCCGTAGTATTATCATCTGGTATTGTCGTTCATGTGGATATGGGTAGGAGTTCTGATCAACATTAGTCCATGGAGTTCTCGGTTTTAGCCGAAAAGTACACAAGACGAAGGGGGAGGTTGTTTCCACTATTAATTATTATCCAGTTTTTTTTTGTATTTCTTAGCTTCTGTATCAATCAGTTCAATAAAATCTGAATTTTAGTGAATGAAATGTTATTTATAGATGCGGTAAAAGTATTCGGTATATTGCCCAAAATTGTTTTTTTTGATGGGCTCAGTTTCTCAGTTTTGATCATAAAATTACAAAAAATCAAGAACCAATGGGTAAACTCACGACTCGACATTGCAGCTACTAATTGATACAGTCATGATTGATGAATGTTTCCTATAATATTTAGTATTTGCAAGCTAGGACGAATAGAATGAAGTTTTCATCATACAAAAGTTATGTCTCTTTCTTAAATTTATCGTTTTCATTTGTATATTTTCGAGTTTCGACAAACTTGATTGAGTCAACAAGAACTTTCTTTGAGTTCAAAACCGAGATTTATATAAATTCAAACCAACTTTCAATAGACCGGAACCAAACACAATTTTGTTTTTTTTAACCAAACCCAAATTTGCATGCAGTGTCCATTTTTGTATCTGGTCAGAGACCGTGTGGAATATGCCACACCGGTTTAGCGTAGAAAAACCAATTCAAATCCAATTACAAGATTTATCATATAGTATTTGGGATCAAAGCATCACAGGTTTACGTACTTCTTTTTCCAAGATTTACTCGTAATTAACTAAATATAATATTTGAATGATTTAACTAAAAATAATATCTTTGAATGTATACATATATAAGTATATTAAAAAGTCTAGGACAATGCAAAATTAACACGTTATTTGTTTGCCGGAAAACATCAGCGACAAATTATATATATCGAGACTTATATAATTAAAAATACTCACTTAGCGATTTTACCATTACTCTCAAGTCTCAAGTCTCAAGGTGTGTTGTGTAAAATGATTTCTTGGCAAATAATGTTTGATAATTGGTACTTGTGTAGGTGTTTTGTTTTTTCTTTTGGTCTTTTCTGCCAACAGGTTCATATGTGGGATTCGTTCGAGTATTGGTGACGCCATAGGAGGAGGTGGACCAGGTGGTGATGATGGAGGTGATAGAAACGGTGGAAATTTTGGAGGTGGAGGTGAATCAGGTGATGGAGGCGGCGGCGGCGGATGTGGTGGTGGAGGCGGAGACTGATTTAGGACATATATATGCAATCTCTTAATGATTTATTTGTTTTGGTTTGTCTTTCATGTTATGTTTATTTGCTTCTTAAAGTCCCACCTAAGGCGTTTAGGACTTGGTTTCTTTATTTCGTTAGAATTATGGGTTTTCAACGCTTTGAATGTTTCGCAGGTTTTTTCTTTTGTAAGGTATATGATTGTAGGTTTTTTTTGCCACTGTTGTAAATTTGATGCTTTATTCTTGAATCATGGCTGTAACTAAAATGAGTAACCAAATTCCAGACGTTTTGAAAATCGTGCAAAAATAATTAAAATTATCTATTTACCCAAAGAAAACTTTAATATAAAGATGACTAACGAGTAACGACATACATACGTTTCTTTTTTAATGTTAAGCTTACTAGCTTAGCATGACATCTCTTTGCCACAATCACAAAGACACATAATGTTCAGGTCCTTCCCGAACCAAGAAGATGAAATATCTGACTTACTCATCACTTGTAAAAGCACACAATCATTTTATCTAGTTTTCTTGAATACTATGATTTAGTCATAACTCATGAATGTTCCTTATAATTTTTGGTATTGGAAGCTTGGACGAATTATGTCATTAAGTTTCATCATACAAAAAAGTATGTGTGTTTCTTAAATCGTTTCGATTTGAATCTTTCAACGAAGTTTATTAATTCCAACAAGACCCAAACAAGTAATAACATTTTTTGGTGTTGTTTTTTCATAACCGGGATTTATATTAATTATTAAATTCAAACCAAATTTAATTTTCAATAGGCCGGTCAAAATCCAAATGTGCAATGCACTTATATATTCTCATGTTTGTATCTGGTCAGAGACCGTGTGGAAAATGTCACATCGGCTCAGCGTAGAAAAACCATTTGGAATTCAAAATTTAATTACAAAATTTATCATATAATATTTGGCGTCAAAACTTCACAGGTTACGTTTTATTCAGATTTTTTCCGTAACTATATATTTGAATGATTTAACAAACAAAAAAAGCTATCTCTCTGAATGTGTATAAACATATAAATATTAAAAGCCTAAGTCAATGAAAATTAAACACGTTATTTGTTTGCAGATCAGCGACAAAATATGTATTATCGTGACTTGATAGTTAAACTTAGAGATTTCAATCATTAATCCCAACTCAAACCTCGACGTGTGTTGTGTAACATGGATTTTATGGCAATAATCGTCATAACCTCAATTGCTGTTATCTTTGTTTTGGGGGTTCTTACGGCCTTTTGTTGCAATGGAGGAGGTGATGATAGCAACGGACACGGTGGAGATTTTGAACACGGAGGTGGAGGTGGAAGTGGAGGTGAAGGTGACGGAGGTGGCGGCGGTGGAGGTGGAGGTGGAGATGGTGGAGGTGGATGTGATGGAGGTGGCGGATGTGGTGGTGGAGGCGGAGACTGATTAAGGATTATATGCAATCTCTTAATGATTTCTTAGTTTTGGTTTAGCTAGACTCCTATGTATAAGTTTGTCTTTCATGTTATATTTCTTTGATACTACCTAAGGTGTTTTAGGACTTGGTCTCTTTATTTCGTTAGAATCATGGGTGTTCAAGGCTTTGAATGTTTGGCAAGTTTTTTCTTTTATAATAAATTTCATTTACAAGATACACAAAAAATAGTTTGTCTTGATTTTTGAGAGCAAAAAAAAAAGGATTATAATTTTCCATAATTTTCTTCNGCCACATTGATTAACACTTCTTGAATCCACATGATATAGAGCCAACCTTAGGAAATGTTCAGTGTACTTACCACAAGTTTAGCAATCTCCCAGTTCAAATCCAGATCCTTTCCTTGGTAAAAGAATCGAACTCTATCATTGGTAATGCCATAGAACTTTTCTGATTCTTTCCCTTCCTTAGTGCCTGAACAAGACATTCTCATACAGCTCCCCTATTTTCTCTTCCCTTAGTCAACTTCTGCCCATTTTCAGGGTGTTCTAAGATCTTTTCATTGACTCTTCTTTTTCTTATGAAATCTCTGGAATAGTGCTACTCTCTACTTGTGTTCCTTGTGAGGAGACGTGTTCAAGAGCATCACTAATATTGTTCCTTGTGAGGAGACAGGCTCATGACAAAGGCACTATTCCCAGACTTAGACTCTTTTTTCTTTCTTTTGTATTCTCAAGGGAAGATCAAGGAGAGGCTGCAATTGCCTATCTATTCGGACTGAAAGAGGAATAAAGTTCTGCGCATACCTAGTTCTTATAAGGGGATCTGAACTCGCCCTGTTAGACTGATTCCACTTGCAGCTTTCTACTTAGTAAGTCCTGCAATCAACTCTTATAGCAATGGTTCTTTCAAGTGTTAACTTCCTGCGGTTAGTTCCTTAAAAAAAAAACTGAAAGTTCCAACTGAATTTGACTCAATAAAACAATTTTTGAAAACTTTTGACTCAAGACTCTCAAAACAAAACACAAAGTCAGTAATCACCTCCCCCAGACTTAAACAACACTGTCCCCAGTGTTATCAAGCCCGAAGTTAGCTAAAAAAAAGATTAGAAACAACTTAAAAGACCAGATGGAAGACTTACCTTCGTCTGCGCGTGGTGTCGATCGACATAAAGGGTGTCGATCGACACTGGTCTGAGTTGAGTCCAATGTCGCCTGTTTCAACTGACTGAAACTAGGACTTAGTAAAACTAAGACAAAAATAAAAAAGAAAAACGTACCTAACAGTGGGTTGCCTCCCACTCAGCGCTCATTTTCAGTCATTAGCTTGACTGTGTCGGGGTTCAGACGTCTGGTGGATAAGAGGGTGGCATTGAATGCTTTCCAGACGAATGTCTTCTCATCCATGGTGGTGTATAAGCATTAGGTGCATGAAAGCGACCAAGGAAATGAGGAACAGCAGCAGGGTGGGACTTGAGTTCGGGTGGGGCACTTCCTTTTCATGCAGCATCATCAAAATAAATTCCAAGCCCACAACGAGAATCTTGTGGCTTGGATAAGTGCGCAGCATTCTTTGAACCTTTAAAGTTTTTATTGACAAGATCAGGAGGTTTGGAATTCATTCCAGGGAATGCGTACCTTTGCTACCTTCGAGGTTTATGGGCTATAGGATGTGGAAGCATCTGTTTGATTACTGGTGGTGGAGTTGCAGCATTGGAAACGGTTTCTGGTGTCATCCGCGAAGGGTGTCGATCGATACCATTGGTGTCGATCGACGCCGACTCTGCAGCTCGAGTTTCTGTGCTTTTTCTGCAACTCAGCTCTGCAATCCTTGCTTCCATGATGAACACGTCTTCCTCCATCAACTTGTCATTGATTAGACCCTCATTTGCGCCCAAAGTCCTGAAGATATGATTGTTTCCACTCCAATCTTCAAGCTCCACATTTTTCTTAGAATTCTCAGCCAATGCCGCTTGAATAACCAGCTTGTCCTCTTGATTTTCAGTATCAAGCTCCTTGACATACCTAGCAGTAATGGCATCCGAACTTTCCATGATTTGACCTTCATTTATGGACATCTCTACTGAAAAAGCTTGACCATCAATGGTGGATGGTCCTCTTAATTTGTTCATGTCAAAGTTCATGACAACTTCACTCAAATCAAGCTCCATTTTCCCTCTTCTCACATCAATAATGGCACCAGCTGAAGCCAAAAATGATCTTCCCAGAATAAGAGGATCTGTAGGTTCTTCATCATACTTGATAAGTGTATATTTTGCATCATTTTAGCATCCATATAGTGTAGATTTATCATCATTTTAGAGTCTAATATAGCATTATAGTGTTGCATTTGATCATTTAGAGTCCTAAAGTGTTCTTGCATGGTTCTTGCATGTTTTGCATGTTCTTTGCATGTTTTGGGACCTTATTAGGTGAAAAGGACGCTTGGGAGTTGAGGATGCACTTGGAGAATGATGCA